>CAUYON010018907.1:0-54367 GCA_963573935.1 Arctocebus calabarensis
AAAAATGGTCAGGCGTTGTGGCGGATGCCTGTAGTCCCAGCCACTTGGGAGGCGGAGGCAGGAGACTCGCTTGAGCCCAGGAATTGGAGGTTGCTGTGAGCTGTGATGCTACGGCACTCTATCCAGGGTGACAGCTTGAGGTTCTGTCTCAGAAAAAAAAAGAATGAAATTCTAGGCTTGGCACCTGGAGCTCATCGGCTAGGGCTCCAGCCACATACATGGGAGTTGGTGGACTCAAATCCAGCCCAGGCCTGCCAAACAACAATGACAACTACAACCAAAAAATAGGTGGGCATTGTGGGGTGCCTGTAGTCCCAGCTGCTTGGGAAGCTGAGGCTAGAGAATCACTTACACACAAGAGTTTGAAAGTTTGAGGTTGCTGTGAGCTGTAATGCCACAGCACTCTACCCAGACCAATATCACATGTTCTTGCCTATATGGGAGAGCTAAAAAAATTGATCTCATAGAGGTAAAGAGTAGAATGACAGATGTACTGGAATCTTGGAAGGGTATGTGGGAGAAAGAAGAGAGGTTGGTTAATGGGTATAAATATATTAGATAGAAGATACACATTCTAATTTTTGATAGCAAAGTAGGGTGACTATAGTTAGTGATAGTGAACTGTATATTTCAATGTAGCCAGAAGAGAAGACTTGAAATGTTCCCAACACATGATAAATACTCAAGGTGACAGATACTCTAAATACCCTGATAGGATCATTGCACATTCTATGCATGTGGCAAACACTCACATGTACCCCATAAATATGTAAAATAATATGTATTAATAAAAAAAGAAAACAAATTAGTAACAAGTGAAGAACTTCTCTTAAACAATTAAAAAGATACGTTTTAGGTGGCGCCCCTCAGTGGGTAGAGCACTGGCCACATATACCAAGGCTGGCTGTTTCAAACCCAGTCCAGGCCAGCTAAAATCAACAATGACAACTACAACAACAAAACAAAATAGCCAGGCATTGTGGCGAGCACCTGTAGTCCCAGCTACTTCTGAGGCTGAGGCAAGAGAATCGCTTACATCCAGGAGTTTGAGGTTGCGGTGAGCTATTTCACCATGGCACTCTACCAAGGGTGATATAATGAGACTCTGTCTCAAAAAAAAAGGTACATTTTATAAAGCTATAACTGCCATAGACAGTGATTTCTCTGATGAATCTAGGCAAAGTAAATTGAAAACCTTCTGGAAAGGATTCAGTATTCTATATGCCTTTGAAGAACACTCATGATTCATAAGAGAAAGTCAAAATATCAGCACTAACAGAAGTTCGGAAGAAGTTGATTTCTGCCTTCAGGGATAACTTAAGGGGTTGTAAACGTCCATAGAGGAAGTCATTGCAGATGTGGTGGAAATAGCAAGAAAAGTGTCCTCTAGAATGTGAACAATTTGCTGCAATCTCATGACAAAACTTAAAAGGATGAGGGATTGCTTTAAGGGCTGAGCAAAGAAAGTAGTTTCTTAAGATGGAATCTGCTTCTGGTGAAATGCTGTGAACATTGTTGAAACAACAAAGGATTTAAAACATTACATAAACTTGGTTGATAAAGCAGTGACAGGGTTTGCGAAGACTGACTCCAATTTTGAAGGAATTTCTACTTTGGATAAAATGCTATTAAACAGCATTGCATGCTACAGAGAAATCTTTCATAAAAATCAACTGATCCAGCAAACTTCATTGTTATGTTAAGAAATTGTCACAATCACCCCTATTTTTAGCAACCACCACACTGATCAGTTAGCAGACATCAATATCAAGGTAAAACCCTCCACTGGCAAAAACATTACAACTCACTGAAGGCTCAGATGATTGACAGCATCATTTATACATTTTTATGCAGAAGAAAACAAGGAGACTGTATTTGTAAGCTTGTGGTAAAGAAGATTTTCTCAAGCCAAAAGTGAAAAATGAAATATTGGCAGATTTGCTTCATAAAAGAGAAAAACTTAACCACAAAAGGCATCATAAAGTGTTTAGGATAAATGAGAAACAGGGAGAAGATACTTATAGCATATGAGGCAAAAGATTATTATTCCAGGCTCGGCACCTGTGGCTCAAGGGGCTAAGGCGCCAGCCACGTACACCTGAGCAGGCGGGTTCGAATCCAGCCCAGGCCCGCCAAACACCAATGATGGCTGCAACCAAAAAATGGCCAGGCGTTGTGGCAGGTGCCTGAAGTCCCAGCTACTTTGAAGACGGAGGCAGGAGACTCGCTTGAGCCCAGGAATTGGAGGTTGCTGTGAGCAACCAGCTGTCCAGGGTGACAGCTTGAGGCTCTGTCTCCAAAAAAAAAAAAAGATTACTATTCCAAAATATAAAAGGTACAAATGGACAAATTTCTTAGTAGGAATTAGTGAAATGTACATTGAAACAACAAATGCATAGTTTGGATACAGTGGCGGCTTACGCCTATAATCCTAGCACTTTGGGAGGCCAAGGCGGGTGGATTCCTTGAGCTCAGGAGTTTGAGATCAGCCTGAGCAAGAGTGAGACCCTGTCTCTAAAAGTAGCCTGGCATTGTGGTGGGCGCCTGTAGTCTTAGCTACTTGGGAGGCTGAGCCAGGAGGATTACTTCAGCTCAAGAGTTTGAGGTTACTATCAGTGAGCTATGACGCCTTGGCACCCTACGGAGGGCAACAAAGTGAGACTCTGTCTCAAAAAAAAAAAAAAAAAAAAAAAAATAAATAAAAAATGAATAATATTTTTTAACCATCAGATTATAAAAAAAATGTTAAAGGTTTAAAATATCCGGTAATTCCAGAAATGCTTCCACATATGTTCAAAGTAGAATGAAGAATTCTTTTTTTTTTTTTTTTTTTAGACAGAGCCAAAAGCCGTCGCCCTGGGTACAGTGCCGTAGCATTACAGCTCACAGCAACCTCCAGCTCCTGGGCTCAAGTGATTCTCCTGTTTCCACCTCCCACATAGTTGGGACTACAGGCACCCACCACAAAGCCCAGCTATTTTTTGGTTGCAGCCATCATTGTTGTTTAGCAGGCCCAGGCTGGATTTGAACCCACCAGCTCAGATGTATGTGGCTGGTGCCTTAACCTCTTGAGCCACAGGCACTGAACCTAGAACGAAGAATTTTGTTGCAGTATTATTTCATAATAACAAAAAATTGGAAACAATATATACGTTTATAGAGAAAAGAATAGTGAAGTAAACTCTAATATATCAATATAATGGAATCTCATACAGCAGTTTTCACAGCTAGATCTAAATACATACATGGAAAGTTCCCCAAATGTACACTTAAGAGAAAAAACTAAGTTATAGAACACTATATGTATGATACTTTTTTGCATATTACATATGTGATTTTTTTTTTTTTCTGAGACAGAGCCTCAAGCTATCACCCTGGGTAGAGTGCTGTGGCGTCACAGCTCACAGCAACTCCCAATTCCTGGGCTCGAGCCAGTCTCCTGCCTCCGCCTCCCAAGTAACTGAGACTACAGGCACCCACCACAATGACCGGCCATTTATGTTCGAATCCAGTCAGGGCCTGGGCTGGATTCGAACCCGCCAGCTCATGTGTACACGGCTGGCGCCTTAGCCGCTTGAGCCACAGGTGCCGAGCCACACATGTGATTTATATATGAGCATTCAAATGAAAAATTAAATGTATCAAAAGATACCTATGTAGCTAACAGAAACAGTGTTGTTGGGTTTTTTTTCTCCCTCTCAAGGAGGAAAGTAAAATGACCTCGCAGGAGAAAAGGTTAAAAGGGAATATTTTCTTTTTTTTTTTAATTATTTTATTATTTTTCTTATTATTATTATTGGGGATTCATTGAGGGTACAAAGAACCAGGTTACATTGATTGTGTCAGATAAAGACCCTCCAACAGGGAATATTTTCTTAAATAATCTGTACCCTTTAAATTTTTATAGAAACATATAAAGCATTACTTGCATAAATAAAAACTGTATTGAAATATTTTTAGGAAATGCAAAGTAATATGATTTGCATATATATTTTTCTTTCTTTTTTTTTTTTTTTGCGACAAAGTCTCACTATGTTGCCCTCAGTAGAGTTCAGTGACATCACAGCTCACAGCAACCTCAAACTCCTGGGCTTAAGCAATTCTCTTGCCTCAGCCTCCCAAGTAGCTGGGACTACAGGCACCTGCCACAATGCCCAGCTATTTCTTTTTTGTTACAGCTGTCGTTGTTTTAGCTGGCCCGGGCCGAATTTGAACCTACCAGCCCCCGTATATGTGGCTGGTGCCCTACCCACTGAGCTACGGGCACAACTCTGCATATATATTTTTCAAAAGACATAGGCAGATTAGGAAAAATATATATAAATTTTAAAAAAGAAACCCAATAGAAAAAATTTAAAAAAGAAAAGTTAGTAACAGATTAGCATGAAAAACTCACAAAAGATAGTACAATACATAAGAAAATACTACACCTGGCCCACTGTGGTGGCTCACGCCTATAATCCCAGCACTCAGGGAGGCTGAGGTGGGTGGATTGCTTGAGCTTACTGGTTTGAGACCAGCCAGAGCCAGAGTGAGACCCCATCGCTAAGAAATAGCCAGGTGTGGGCGACACCTGTGGTGGCTCAGTGAGTAGGGTGCTAGCCCCATATACCGAGGGTGTGTGGGTTCAAACGCGGCCCGGGCCAAACTGCAACAAAAAAGAAAAAAATAGCCGGGTGTTGTGGCCGGCGCCTATAGTCTCAGCTACTTGGGAGGATGAAGCAAGAGAATCACCTAAGCCTAAGAACTGGAGGTTGCTGTGAGCTTTGATGCCACGGTACTCTAACAAGGGTGACAAAGTGAGACTCTGTCTCTAAAAACAAACAAAAAAGAAATAGCCTGGCGTTGTAGCAGGTGCCTGTAGTCCCAGCTACTTGGGAAGCTGAGGCAAGAGAATCACTTAAGCCCAAGGGTTCGAGGTTGCTGTGAGCTGTGACTCCACAGCACTCTACCAAGGAAAACAAAGTGGGACTGTCCCAAAAAAAGCAAAAAATACTACACCCATGAGTGACAAGAAAAATGATTTGCCATGTTAAGGCTTCCCAGACCAAATTGTCCATGTGCCTAAAGAGTTTAAAGGGATGAGACACCATCAAGGATCCCAGAGGAGATTTATGAAGAAGGAGGGGAGAAACAGCCAGGAGCAGCTTCAACAGCACAATGTCACAGAGGGCAGGGTAAATGAGGTAAGCCCTATGTATGTAAGCTATATTCCTGGCTCCACTTTGTCAATTCTGCTCATTTTCCTTTCTTATTTCATTCCTTGTTTTCATAGGCCATTGTGTTGTATTTTATTCATGTTGTAAACTACTTTTTGTGTCTGGAACATTTTTTAATTAGAGATAATCAAATGAATGAATGATTTATTCATCAAATAGTTGAATGAGTGGTTGGATTATTGTGACTGTTTTCAGGAAGAGAAGGGCCCTCAAAGTGATCTAGTGGGATGGGGATACCAGATATTCTGGGCAAAAAGTACTTTAGCATCACTGGACAACAACCTAGACCTCTGATTCCCTGAGAAGGGGATGTATGAGGATTAAGAGTTATACTAGATGTGGCTTGGCGCCTGTGGCTCAACGGGCTAAGGTGCCAGCCACATACACCTGAGCTGGCGGGTTCAAATCCAGCCCGGGCCCGCCAAACAACAATGGTGGCTGCAACCAAAAAATGGCCAAGCGTTGTGGCGGGCGCCTGTAGTCCCAGTTTCTTGGGAGGCAGAGACAGGAGACTCGCTCGAGCCCAGGAATTGGAGGTTGCTGTGAGCTGTGATGCCACAGCACTCTATCCCGGGTGACAGCTTGAGGCTCTGTCTCAAAAAAAAAAAAAAAAAAAAGAGTTATACTAGATGCTTACAGAGTACTGGCCCTGTGTCTGCAGAACTAATAGTTCTGTTAAAATGTACAGATTAGGCTCAGCGCCTGTGGCTCAACAGGCTAAGGTGCCAGCCACGTACATCCGAGCTGGCGGGTTCGAATCCAGCCCGGGCCTGCCAAGCAACAATGACGGCTGCAACCAAAAAATGGCCGGGCGTTGTGGCGAGCGCCTGTAGTCCCAGCTACTTGGGAGGCGGAGACAAGAGACTCGCTTGAGCCCAGGAATTGGAGGTTGCTGTGAGCTGTGATGCCATAGCACTCTATCCAGGGTGACAGCTTGAGGCTCTGTCTCAAAAAAAAAAAAAATGTACAGATTATGACCATAAGTATACAAAATATTCTTATAAAGGGGATGGTATTAGTTAGGATAAGCTTAGTGCTATAGCAAAACAAAACAAAACAATCCAAATGTACAATGTCTCTAACTCAATAGAAGTTTACTTCTTGCTAGTGAAACAGTACTAAGCAAGTGAACAGGTTGGCAGAACAGTCATTCAGGGAACCTAAACTGGTGGAGGCAGTGCCATCCTCAACACATGGCTTCCAAGGTTGCCCTGAGAGTCACCTCCTTCCAACCAACCCGGAGAAAAGACCAAGGTGCATATGGGAGGTTTATATGAACCAAACTGGAAGTAGCACATTCCAGTTTTGAATAAAACTCAGGCATATGACCAAACCTAATTATAAGAGGGTCAGGGAAATAGAGTCTAGCCCAGAATGAAGAGAATGTGGATTAGGGAGAACCCCTCATACTCCTGCCATGGACCACTAGCAGACCTAGAGTTAGACTTGAATATGGGACCACAATAACTTTCAAGCTCCATGTTGTGATACACAAGAGTTACTGCGGTAATAAATGCCAGATAATTCCACCTCCCAAAACTCTATGACTGGAGGCTTGATTCAGAGAACTCGCCTATGCCAAATTAGAAGGAGAAGAGGGTGGAAAGTAAAAGGAAAAAACCTCAAAAAATCACCCTGGCAGTGCATCTTAAGAGATTCAGTATGGTCTGTGGTCGCCACGAGAAATGGAGAGATGAACGATTGTGCTTGTAAATAGGGGAGATTTTTCTGGGCAGCCTTGTGCATTGATGGAGAGAATGACATGCTGATGTCAATCTTTGTTAAACCACTGATCAATCCTTTGCAGAAGAACATTTTTGAAAAACATTATTTCTATTGTTCGCTTCTGCCTTGCTCTGGTAAGGCAATTTCCACACTGAGAAGGAGAAATAAAAGAACAGCTGCGCCACATCTCTTAACCATGAACCTTACTAGGCACCCATTCTGCTAAAAAGAAGAAATCAATTTTTAGTTTTACAAGAGAGAAATAAAGCCTATTTAAAAGGAGATATTTAGGATGCCTATTAGAATGCAAATTGAACTACAGCATTTACATGTGCCACTTAAAGTCCCTCCCAAAGGTTCCTTGAAATATTACCATTTGCTTATGTGAACTTTTTGTTTTAAATAAATAGAATTAAAAGTTGTTCTAAATTTCATGCATGTGATTTTTAAAAAGCAAATCATTATTGGCTCTGGTAACATGTGACTTGAGGGAATGATTTATTTTCAGCATGAAAAACATGATGGCTCTTTTAAAATCCATCCAAGAGAGGTCAAGACTTTCGATTCCATGAGAACTTCTGTGATTTCATCCCAGCTTTCACCACACTAGACAAAGGAGCCAAGGTGAGCAATGGTTGTCTGATAGCCACAATACGATCTCAGACTAATAAAGAACATTTGCTGAGTACCTAACAGCATGTGCCAGGCATTTTCTTCTTCGGATTATGTCAGTTAGCTTCCACAATTACCCAAAGAGGGAAGTGGGTAATTAGCCTATTTTACAGATGAAGAAACTGAGACACAAAGAAGTAACAAGTTACCCTTAGACGTAAGTTCAGGATTCAAAGCCAAGTGGATGTTATTCCAAAGCCAACAGCCCTAATCACTCCTCTAAGCTAGTTCACATATACCTAGGTCAGTTAAGCTCTTCATGGTCAGATGCTATTCTCCTGCCTGCGTGGAGGCCAAGTGCTCCTTGGGTTATATCTGCCAATAGTGGGTCTTTTTCTATGGAGTGACTTTTGGAGGAAAGAAAGAACAATAACAACTGAAGAAACTGCGAAGAAACTCTACCTAATGGCTGGCATCATGGCATTTCCTGGCCTGCCCTTTGAACCCATCTGCTCCCTCTTCTGACTGGGGAAAGCTGCCCTGTTATTGCACACAGATGGACATGATTTGGCTTACTAAATGTATAGGGAATCACGACAGGATTCAAGGGAAGTCTGCCTACCTATGCCAACTAATTTCTGCTCCCCAGAAAGCTTTCTATATCTGCTCACTGGTCCTGGAAATTCCTTTCACAGATGATGGACCCTTTGGGCCATAATTAGTAGAATGATAATAGAAAGTGAGGTAAGGGAAGCAAATTATCTTAAATTTACACACAAAAAAATGGTATCTGACAATAGCAGATCTTTTGGTAGTAAGTTTTTTGAAACAGAGTCTCACTTTGTCACCAAGGGTAGAGTGCTGTGGTGTCGTAGCTCACGGAAACCTCAAACTCTTAGGCTCAAGTGATCCTCTTGCCTCAGCCTCATGAGTAGCTGGTACTAAAGGCACCCACCACAACACCCGGCTATTTTTTTAGAGACCAGGTCTTGCCCTTACTCAGGCTAATCTCAAACACACTTTCTCATTAACTGCTAAATCGCAAAGTTGAACATCCAAGGAATTGATGACATCTTTGTTTCTTTGTACTAATTTAATGGGAATCTATTTCAGAAATTATCAAATCCAACTCAGCCAAAAAAGAAAATGTTTACTCTATCTACCCCCCATTTCCCGCCCCCACTGTATAGCCCCTGAATAAGAGAAACCAGGAATGATCATCCCTTCCAGTATGCCCGGGAGTGAGAGGTGTCCTACGACACAGAACTTTCTGTGCTAAAGTCAGGACAGTCCAGACAAACAGGGATGTGCTGATCATTGTAGGGTAGAACAGAAATAGTTAGTTTGGATCAGCGCCTGTAGCTCTGCGGCTAGGGCGCCAGCCACATACACTGAAGCTGGTGGGGTGGAATGCAGCCTGGGCCTGCCAAACAACAATAACAACTACAACAAAAAAAATAGCCGGACGTTGTGGTGGGCACCTGTGGTCCTAGCTACTCGGGAGGCTAAGGCAAGAGAATTGCTTAAGCCCAAGAGTTTGAGGTTGCTGTGAGCTGTGACACCACGGCACTCTCCCCAGGGTGACAGCTTGAGACTCAGTCTCAAAAAAAAAAAAAGAATAGAATTAGGAGCTGGGTTAATCTAGGTTAAATTCCTGACTGGGAAAATCCTTTAATGCTGATGGCTGCTTTCTACCACCAGAATATAAGTGTGTCCCTGGAACCTAAGCTTATGAAGATTCAGAGCAAGCATCCCACCTCAGGCTTCCGAGTTTGACTTGTCTATTGGTTACACAAGCATATATTTTCAGTAAATATTTGATACAACTTCCTTGAAATTTCCCAGTTGCACCGGTTGTCATGGTCTAGGAATAAATTGCATTAGGCAAAAATAAAAAGAATATATTTGACAACTTTAAGATCAACTTCCCGATTATTACTGGATCCAGGAGACTGGTTCTAATTGTCAGGGAGCTGGGTATGATTCCTAACATTGCTACTTACTAGCCTTTGGGTAAGGGATTTATTTTTCTCATCCAAAACATATAAGGTTTATTATACTGATTAAATGGGAAAATATGAGTATTTTATATAAAATAAAGGCTATTTTGTTACAAAATAGAAACTATTTTTACTCAAAAACAATTTTTTTTTTTGAGACAGTCTCATTATGTCACCCTTGGTAGAGTGCTGTGGGATCACAGCTCACAGCAACCACTAACTCTTGGGCTTAAGTGATCTCTTGCCTCAGCCTCCCAAGTAGCTAAGGACTACAGGTGCCAGCCTCAACACCCACCTATTTTTTTGTTGCAGTTGTCATTGTTGTTTAGCTGGCCTAGGCCGGGTTCAAACCCACTACCCTTGGTGCATGTGGCCGGCACCCATTGATCAGTGATTACAGCACTGAGCCTTTACACAAAACTTTTTAGGCTCGTCACCCGTAGCATGTGGTTACTGCACTGGCCACATGCACGGAGGCTGGCGGGTTCAAACTCGGCCTGGGCCAGCTAAACAACAATGACAACTGCAACAAAAAAATAGCTGGGCATGAGCGCCTGGAGTCCTTAGCTACTTGGGAGGTTGAGGCAAGAGAATCACTTAAACCCAAGAGTTGGAGGTTGCTGGGAGCTCTGATGCCATGGCACTCTACCAAGGGTGACATAGTGAGACTCTGTGTCAAAAAAAAAAAATCTTTTGAGATAAGGAAACTGAACCGTGGAAAGGTGAAGTACCTTGTTCACCATCACACAACTAGCAAAGCATAGAGCCAGGACTGAAACATTGCTTGTCTCTCTCTATTAACTCCTGACACCAGTATCCTGTGGCCTGAAGAGTTGGCAGGTCCTCAGAGAAGAGTAGATTCTCCAGGACTGGATTCTGGATGCTGAGACCCACCCTACCATGGAAACTGCCTGTCTTTAAGCACCTTGGCCTAGAGAAACAAGCAACAACCACAATGGACTGAAGGGGAGGACTGTTCATGTTTTCTTGGAATTTCACAAATGTCCATCATTCTTAAGGAAAGGATTTTAGGATTGGTTGAGATTCAATTTTTCGGCACAGGGGTTCACATTTAAATTGAATTAAAGAAAATTAGGAAATTGATATTTTCTTTACATTTGAGTTTATCACTGTGACATCATTCCTATCACACACAGAAAAAGAGCCTGAAGGATATACACAATAGGTATTTATACTTTTTTCTCTTTTCTTTTTCCTTTGGAGAAGATTGGAGGTTCTATTAAGGAGAAAAAGGAGGAGCTCACAGTTTTTCACCCTATGTGCCTTACTTTTTGTTTTAGTTATGATGGGCTCTTATCAGTAGGATTGTATTCTCCTCCCAAATTCATAAGTTGAGGTCCCAATCCCCAGTACCTCAGAACAAGACTGTATTTGGAGAAACGGCCTTTAAAAGAGGTAATTAAAGTAAAAATGAAGTCATATGGGTGGGCCCTAATCCAATAGGAGTGTCCTTATAAGAGGAGGCGATTAGGATATAGACACAACGGAGAAGAAGGCAGGAAGACGTGGGAGAAGGTGACCATCCACAAGACAAGACGAGAAGCGTCAGGAGAAACCTGCTTGGCTTACTCTTTGATCTTGGACTTCTAATCTCCAAAATTGTGAGAAAATAACTTCTGTTGTTTAAATCACTAAGTCTATGGTAGCCTTGACAAACTAATATATGTGCATGGTTGTTTCTGTTACTTACAATAGAATACATTAAATTGGTTAATTTATACAGAAAATAAATATTTCTGTTATGAAGGTTAAGAAGGCCCAGGCTGAGTGGCCACAGCCGGTGAGGGTCTTCTTGCTAGTGGTGACTCTCTACAGAGTCCCAAGGCAGGGCAGGGCATCACATGGTGAGGGGTTGAGCAGATTACTGAGCTAGCTCAAGTCTCTTTTATTTGTCTTAGAAAGCTACTATTTCCACCCTCATGATAATCCATTAATACATTAACTTTTTTTTTTTTTTTTTTTGAGACAGAGCCTCAAGCTGTCCCCCTGGGTAGAGTGCAGTGGCATCACAGCTCACAGCAACTTCCAACTCCTGGGCTCCAGAGATTCTCCTGCTTCTGCCTCCCAAGTAGCTGGGACTACAGGCGCCCGCCACAACACCTGGCTATTTTTTGGTTGCAGCCATCATTGTTGTTTGGCAGGCCTAGGCTGGATTCAAACCCACCAGCTCAGGTGTATGTGGCTGGCGCCTTAGCTGCTTGAGCCACAGGCACCGAGCCTAATTCATTAACTTTTTAATCCATTGATTATAAATGATTAATCCAGAGCCCTCATGGACCTTCCAAAGGGCCCACCTCTCATGCTGCTGCACTGGGGATTAAATTTCAACGTGAGTTTTGGAGGGGATAAATAGTCAAACCATAGCAATTGTCTTAGGTTGGGCTCTCACAGGTACATGTGGATAATTATACACAGCAGTTTATTTGGGAGAAGATCCCAAGATGCCCTGAATGGCAGATGAGAAGGGAGAGGGAGATGAGGGAAATTAATCCAGAGCAGGGCACTATCAGAGTCCACTGGAGCTAATGCCCATTGTGGACCTCTGAAGACTGTAGAACACACTGCAACTTGTCCCACCTAAGGGACAATTTACCCTTCATTTTTTATTTATCAGGGGGTGGGGGGGAACAGGGATTGTCCAACTGCCCTCCACAGTGGTAAGCTCATTTCTGCAGTCAGAGGAGGCCCTCAGGGAGGGTTGGGGGAGCTTGCAATTAGAACTACAGGTGTGCACAAGCTATAGTCTATGTTTTATTTGACTTTGCAATCAAAACCAACAAATATTTTAAAAACAGGAAAGTGATTATATTATTGGCAATAGTTTATTTAACTTTAACATTATAACATATGATTGCAGGTTCAGATTCTGGCACTTGGCCTAGAAATAAAAGTTACCTTCTCTAGGCAGGGTGTTAGATGAGATATAAGCCATTTGCTTTCACTGCCCTGATGGTATCCTGTGTTAGGCCCCCAGCACTAGCCTCACTGCCATTCCTAAACTCCTAGGGTTTGGGCTTTCTTAGTCCCAAAGGCCCCTGAGGGCTTCGGATACATTGATAAAATGGGGAATGAGATGCTCCATTTCCTACTTTGACCAAGAGCAAATAGTAAAATTTGTTTTCCTTGTATCAAAATTAAAACAGAACTCTCAGTGAACTAGAACATCTAAAAGTGAGTTTCTGGGCTCGGTGCCTGTGGCTCAATGGGCTAAGGCGCCAGCCACGTACACCTGAACTGGCGGGTTCGAATCCAACCCGAGCCCGCCAAACAACAATGGTGGCTGCCACCAAAAAATGGCTGGGCGTTGTGGCAGGCGCCTGTAGTCCCAGCTACTTGGGAGGCAGAGGCAGGAGACTCGTTTGCGCCCAGGAATTGGAGGTTGCTGTGAGCTGTGATGCCACAGCACTCTATCCAGGGTGACAGCTTGAGGCTCTGCCTCAAAAAAAAAAAGTGAGTTTCTGATCCAGTAACTTCCAACTCTTTCTGTTACTAAATGAGATAGTAACTATTCAATGCCTCCTTCTGTGAGAACTAAAATAGATGTTAAAAACTTTAGATAAGGGCAGCGCCCATACCTCAGCGGGTAGGGCACCAGCCACATACACGCAGGCTGGCTGGTTCAAACCCAGCCCTAGCCAGCTAAACAATAATGACAACTGCAACAAAAAAATAGCTGGGTGTTGTGGTGGGCGCCTGTATGTCCCAGCTATTTGGGAGTCTGAGGCCAGAAAACCACTAAGCCAAAGAGTTTGAGGTTGCTGTGAGCTGTGATGCCATAGCCCTCTGCTGAGGGTGACCTAATGAGACTCTGTCTCCAAAAAAAAGCTTTAGACAAATTCAACAGAGTTTAATTGAGCAAAGAACAATTCATGAATGGGACAGCTTTTGAACCAGAATAGACTTAGAGACACTCTGATGTGGCCACGTGGTGAAGAGAATTTATGGACAGAGAAAAGAAAGCAACATACAGAAAATGGAAGTGAGGGCTAGAAACAGCCTAACTGGTTACAGCTCGACATTTGAACACAGTTTGAAAGTTGGCTGTCTTTAATTGGCTGAAACTCAGTGATGGGCACAAGAGTCAGTTACAGTCTGTTCACACATCTGGTTAGGTTATAGTTCACTGTGTATAGAGAAACCTTTAGGCCAACCTTAAAATATGTAAGAAGGCAGCTTTAGGCTATTAATTTAATATAAATAGCATGGTAAAGTTCCCAGAAATGGACCTGGCTAGTAACTGCAAGCATCAATAGTGTGGTTAAGTTCTTAGAAATGAACCTGGCTAATAACTATAAGCAAATTGATAATACCAGTAATTTGTATATTTAGTTCATATAACCAGAAATCTTCATGTTTTATTAAAAAATAAATTTTGGGCTCAGCACAGTGGCTGATGCCTAAAATTTTAGTGTTCTGGGATGCTGAGTCAGGAGAATACTTTGAGTTCAGGAATTTGAGACCAGCCTGCAGCCTGAGCAAGACTGAGACACTGTCTCTACTAAAAATAGAAAAATTAATCTGGATACACCTGATATTAAAATTGAAGAAAACATATTATTATAAAGGGGAAATCACAAACATATTTCACTTATAAATGAGGATGCACTATCCTAAACAACATATGAACAAGTTGAATTAAAAATTAATGTTTAAGTAATGTACTTTGGTCAAAATTAAATCCAATTTTCTCTGAGAATTAGTCACTACTAGAATGATTTTGAAGTATTTTTTTTTCTATTGCCTATAAGATTTGGCATGATCTGTTTTTTGAAATTATGTTTTACTTTTATTCATAAATATTAGTGGTCCATTATTTGAGACTTTGGAAAAAAATAAGAAAAAGAAGTTAACTGATGACTCCATGCTGAACCCCAGAGTCAAAGCATTCTATAACAGACATACTCTTATTTGACAATGTGAATGTTACTTTCTTTGCATTATTATTATTGTTATTGCTTAATTAAAAAAATAGAAAAATTAGGTAGGCATTGTGGTAGGGGTCTATAGTCTAAGCAATTCAGGAGGCTGAGGGAGGAGGATTGCTTGAGCCCAGGAGTCTGAGTTTTCTGTGAGCTAGGATGATGCCACAGCCCTCTACCAAGGGCAACAAAGTAAGATACTATCTCAGAAAAAAAAAAATTGCCTCCAAATATTTTTTTACCTGTGAATAGGGCAGGCTTGGGACCATAGATCTTTTCTCTTTTTGGCTTAAATATCTCCAGGATGAATGATTGGGAAATTTTTAGTTAAAATAAAATACCTTAGAAAACGTGGGGAAACAGGAGAAAAGGAGATAGAATTAAGCCCTGGGACAAGACAGGCAGCCAGACTCCAAGCCAGGGGCTAGGGGTTGGTCTTGGGAGCCCCCTTTCTTCCTTTCCACCTTCTCCCTCAAGTATCCCTCCCTTACTGCCAGATTTCCTGGTGACTCTCATAACTGGGGGGGAGGGGAACAAATATAAATGACTAATGACAAAAGAAATATTGCTTGTCCTCATTAATAAGCCAGAAAGTGAGAATGAAAACAATAAATGTCTATAAGTCTTAAATAGAAGTCTTATTAAATCTTAATGAATGCTCTTTCACTGACCCATCATTTTAATGCAGAATATATCCCTCTGGTTAAAACACAGAATGAGATTTCAGATTAAAAAGAAACCACACCCAATTAACAATATGATACCAACATGAAGGTATGCATTTTAGTACTATATAAACCAGACTAAATGAAAACCTGTACTGAGCCACATGCCTGGTACCACGCATATCTTCAACAGATGTTAGCTGTCATTTGATTATTGCCACCCAGTAACCATCCTTCTAACCCAGTATCTCATGGGAACTTTGGAGAATTCTTGTGCATGGGAATCTGATGCTGGATGGAGAGACTCTATAGGGAATTGGGGATGGGGGAAATTGCAGTGCACATTCACTTCAAGTGACTCCAATTCCCCTTTCAACAAAAATGCCCTCCTAAATCCCCTTCTCTTCCAGCTGTCTCCTTTTCTTCCTGCAAGCTAGACTTTGTCTTCTGCCTTAGAGATTTTTCCCTATACTCTTTGAATTCTTTCTGTGCCATGTAATGTGAAATCCATAAAAATTGACCTTAGGTAATTTAGTCTGCTAGAAGAGATACAAACAAAATTAGTTAGACTAGAAGAGGTTGATCATTGTTACACACCAGCGGTATAAACAGCTCAGTGGAGGGGAGGAGTACTGGGAAGATGGCAGGTGGCATGGACACTGATCTTTTTTTTTTTTTGTTAAGAGATGGGTTCTCACTCTGTTGCCCCAGCTAGAGTACAGTAGACACAGTGGCACCATCATGACTCGCTGCAACCTACAACTCCTGGGCTCATGGGATCCTCTTGCCTAAGCCTCCCAAGTAGCTGGGAATACAGGCCTATGCCATATGCCTGGCTAATTTTTAAATTGTTAGTAGAGATGAGGTCTCAGCATGTTGTTCAGGCTGATCTTGAACTTCTGGGCACAAGTGATCTCCCTGCCTTAGCCTCCCAAAGGGCTAGGATTACAGGTGTGAGCCACCTCACCCAGTGAGGCACTGGTCTTATGAATTGGATTCTGATGAGAACAATGGGAAAAAGCATTTTTGGAGGCAGAAATAGCTTGAGCAAAAACGTAAATGTAGCACAACTCAAGGGTTGATCTTCCCAGCCAAGAGAAGTACTGGGGTAGGAAAGGGGGGAGGGGGCTGATCCAGATTCTAGAGGGCCTTAAATGCCAAACTGAGAGATCCAGACTATATTCTATCAGTCAAAGATTTGAGCAACTCATTTGAGCAATACCGGAGATATCAGTCATAGAGTGGTTGGCATGAATTGATGGGAAAAGGCAGAAACAGGGTACAGGAGATCAGTAAAGAGCATATTCTCATCAATATTCACCTCTTCAGATAGTCAGACATAAAAGTAATTCTTGTCTCCTCAGAAATATTTAAGGCTTCTCCTTTGCCCACAAAATAAAGAACAAAACCCATAAAATGCCATTCAAGGCCTTCAAGGTATTATTGAGGTATTATCCACCTCAGGCTGCTATAATAAAATACCATAGACTATGTGGCTTGTATTTCAGGAGGCTAGAAATCCAAGGTCAATGTTCTGGCCAGTTCAGTTTCATGTGAGGACTCTCCTCCTAGCTCACAGACAACTGCTTTCTTGCTGAATGCTTAGGTGGCCTTTCCTTGGTAGGTGCTCATAGAGAGAGACAGTGAACTCTATGGTGTTTCTTTTTATAAAGACACTAATCCTATTGGATCAGGGCCCCATGCTATGACCTCATTTAACCTTAATTACTTCCTTAGATACTGCATCTTCAAATGCAGCCACACTATGGGTTAGGGCTGCAACATACAAATTTGGGGGAAGCTCTTGGCCTTGGCGCCAACTTTCTAGAAACCTCTGCACCATGAGAGCCAAGTGGAGGAAGAAGCGAATGCACAGGCTGAAGTGCAAAAGGAGAAAGATGAGGCAGAGGTCCAAGTAAACCGGCTGGTTGTGCACTTGTGAAGGCCACAAGAGAAGGAACATGGGATGCCAGAGGCTAAGGAGGCTAGTACAAGCTGCTGGACTGCATGCTCCTGTCTGGAACTTGCTCTCAGTGGATCTAAGACCTAATCGCCATCTCATCACCAAGCCCACCCTTAAGAGACCCACCTTGCTAACACCAAAACAGTCCTATTGGTCCCTTGCCCTGGACCTGACATCCTGGACTCATTCTGTTCTCACTTGTGGCTGAGTGTAACCAATATACAATAAATCATACCTTCTGCTATTCCAGCTGATGAAGCAAAAATAAATAAATAAAGTTGGAGGAAGACACAAATATTTCAGTCCATAACAATAACAATAACTACCATCTGTGAAGCCCTTGCTATATGCATTGTGTAAAGTTCTTTACATCTTTATATATATTGTCTTATTTAATTCTCACAAGATCCACATGAACTAGGTATTTTGTTGTCTACATTTTATAAATAAGTTTTAGTGAAAGTAGAGAATTTGTGTATGGCCACACAACTTTAGGAGTGGAGGCAGAATTTAAAGAAGAGCTGCCTACCTCCAAAGCCTATGCACTTGCCTTTTGAATTCTTTCCCCATCCCTCAAGTGCTTCCCTATTCAGCTGTGACTCTGTCCTTCCACCCCTTCCTCCAGTCTCCACGTACAACTCAGCACTCTCCACAGGACGTGCTTCTTGAGGTCTTGCATTTGCTCACAACTGAGCTTTCTCGGACTGCAGCATCTTTCATGTGTTCCCTCAAGGGCAATGCTTCCGTGAAACCTTCCTATACATCTTATTTTTTATTATTGTTAAATTATATATGTGTGAAACCTTTCTATAGTATATTCTGTTATGTTTCATTTGGCCTTGCATTCTGGCTACTCATCTAAATATCTGTATTTCTCCATCCCTACCAACAGATTATAAGAATTGTGAGTTAAGTGTTATACATGTCTACATTTTCTACCATACCAACCACATAGTGGGTGCTTTAATAAACATTTATTGAGTGAAAGTCCAAGGGAGAGGTAGTAAAGGCATGAACCAGAGGAGTGGCAATGGAAATTTAAAGGACAGAATGGATTGATAAGACTTGGTGATTCTTTGGATGTGGGGACTGAGAGAAAGGGAAGGACAACGTGAACCATATTGGTGTTAGGGAAGCCAGGAGGTTTTGCTAGTTATGAGGAAAGACACCGCCATGGTAGTAATGAACTGGGTATTTTCTTGTCTACACTTTATAAAGAAGTTTTGGGGAAAAAAACTTGGAAAAAAAAAAAAGAAGAGGTTAACTGATGAGTCCATACTGAACCTCAAAGTCAAAGCATTCTATGATAGACATACTCTTATCTGACAACGTGAATGTTACTTTTTTTTGCATTATTATTATTATTGCTCAATTTTTGTTGCAGCAATCGTCTGATTTCTTTTCTGAATGTATTTATCTTCGTTCGTTCTTTACGAGGTTTTTGATTCTAGTCCTTATCTTAAACATTGTTATTATTAAATTTTAAGCCTTTTTAATTTTGTGAAGACAAAAAGTGGAAACCAAATAAACACATGTATATGTATAGAGAAAATAAAAAATAAGTAAATATATAAGTTTTGGAGAAGGTAAAGAATTTGTTCATAGCCACACAAACTTTAGGGGTGGAAGCAGAATTTGAAGAAGAGCTGCCTACCTCCAAAGCCTCCAAAAGGCACTTGCCCTTTGAGTCCCTTCCCCATCCGCCGAGAGCTGCTACCACTAACTGAACACTTGAATCGCTCACCATGCCAACTGCTTATCATATACTGCTCATTTATTTCTTACCATAATCTTGCAATGTGAGCATTACTGGTCTCAATTTATAGAAGACAAAATGGGGGCACAAATGGAAATTAAGCAATTGCTCAAAGAAGTGCAACTAGCGAGCAGCAGAGCTGAGATTCAAACTCAAGTTTATCTAACTCCAAAACTTGTGTCCTGGAGGGCCAGCCCCCTGAAAACTGCCTAGTGAAGTTATTTCATACTCTACAAAGGGCAGCAGGGGCAGTCTCATCCTTTTCTAACTACTCTTTGTGATGTCTGTCTGGTGCCAACGAGGTTAGTGCCACGTTGGATCTGCATGTCAGACAGTCCCCTACACACAGATGTCAAGTTCCCTATCCAGCCCCTGTAGCACTGAAAACTTAAAGGAGTGGAACATGAGACATCTGAGCCAGGCCCCAGGTGTCTCCTTGCCTTTCCTTACTCTCTTGGGCTTTATCAGAGCTTCTAGTCTTATGGCAAAGAGACAGGCTTGGCCAAGGAGAATCTGAGGAAAGCTAGGAGATGTCATCTCTTCTACTTATTTGGTATAAACAAGGAAGAAAAGGTCCCAACAGAGCTTATCATAGTCAGCTGCAAACAGATACCTTTATCCACAGCAGCATCAACAACTTCTAACATAAATGGGCATGGGGTAGTCACTTATTTGAAGGGTCAACTGTGGGAGATATCCAAAACTCAGGTTAGTGAAGTGGGCATATATCCCTAATAACAGAACAGCTTACATGATGAAAACAAAGGTTTCACATGTGTCAATGGTAATACTTATGTTAGCTCTGCATCTTGGGGAAAAAGAGTAAGCTAGGAGGAAATGCAAAACAAGAATACATTTTGCAGAATTCTTTGGGCAATACCGTACTGGGATCAACATGATTATATTTTAAAACTGTATACATGAAAGAACATTAAATAGATAAGTAGAAGTAGCAACACGCACATATAAGTGGCTTGAAGAAGGTCTGAGAAGCAGCTGTCAGACCAGGACAGCAGAAGAGTTGGGGAAATGGACTGACCTGTTTGTTCTGGCAGTGTAAAGGGAGGAGGGTTGGGACATTTTTCCTGTGGTATGAAGAGAAATGGGTAATAAATTTTCACCCTTCTACCTAGGCCAGCATCAAAGGGATTTACACTAAATGCCCCAAAGCTTGATGTATGAGTAGAAAAATAGAATATGGGAGAGGTACCCCTTTGGGGCAGAATTTTAAAGCATAAAGTAAATGGAAGATTAGATAGTGATTTTATTTTAGCTCTGTGATGTTATAGAAGTTGTGGATGTTCTTAGCTTAACTTGTGTTCAGAAGATAGCTCGTACCTCTATTGTCTACTACATAATCAAAGAATAATTTAGCATTTCCCCCCTTTAAAATGACATATGAGCTCCTAGTGTGATTCTGTCCTGCACGGCTGTTCCTTGGAGCAGTGGTCGTTATCTCCGTCCGCCTTCTCTCCCACCTAAGTGCGTGTTACCACTTCATGGAAGATTTGATGGACATGGATATAAGCCTCAGAACTATCTTTTTGATTGTGAACTAAAGGCCAACAAAGATTATCACTTTAAGGTGGATCATGATGAAAATGAGCACCAGTTATCTTTAAGAACAGTCAGGCAGTGGTTCTCAACCTTCCTAATGCCACGATGTATTTTCATTGTTACAAAGGGGTCACAACCCACAGATTGAGACCCACTGGTTAGGGGCTGGTACCAAGGATGAATTGCACCTTGTTGAAGCACAGGTAAAGTGGCAGTCCAGTAACACTGGCAACTTTGAAAATGTCTGCACAGCCAACAGTTTCTCTTGGGGGCTTTGAAATAACAACACCTGTGGTTTTAGAGTTGAAGTGTGTTTCTGCGCCTGTGCATATTAGTGAGCAGCACTCAGTCGCTATGGAAGATGATAGAGTCAGAAGATAAAGGGAGGGGAATGTGAAACTCTGAAGAATGTCTGGAAAGCTATCTGCCCCTGGAAGTGGTAGCAAAGTTTCACAGAAAAAAATAAAACTTGCTGCTGATGAAGATGAAGGTGATGATGATTTTGATGAGGAGGAAACAGAAGAAAAATCTCCAGTGAAGAAATCTGTATTTTGACTCCAGCCAAAAATGCACAAAAATCAAACCAGAATGGGAAAGATTCAAAACCATCAACACCGAGATCAAAAGGTTAAAAAATAGGAAAAAACTCCTAAAACCCCCAAAGGGGGTTCTAGTTCAGAAGACATTAAAGCAAAAATGCAAGCGAGTATACAAAAAGGTAGTTCTCTTCCCAAAGTAGAAGCCAAGTTCATGCACTATGTGAGGAATTGCTGGCCAGCGTGTTGGCTCATGCCTGTAATCCTAGCACTCTGGGAGGCCCAGGCGGGTGGATTGCCTGAGCTCAGAGGGTGCAGACCGTCCTGAGCCGGAGTGAGCCAGAGTTTTTTTTTCTCTACCATAAAAAGCCAGGCGTTGTGGCGGGCGCCTGTAGTCCCAGCTACTTGAGAGGCTAAGGGCAAGAGAATCGCTAAAGAAAGAAAAGAAAATTAAAAAATAATTTTAAAAAAAATTGTTTTTGGATGACTGGCTAGGAGACTATTCAAGATCTCTGGTGGTAGAGGAAGACGCTTTAAGAAAATAGTTAAAAAAAAAAAAAGAAAAGAAAATAGTTTAAACAGTTTGTTAAAATTTTCCGTCTTATTTCATTTCTGTAACAGTTGATATCTGGCTGTCCTTTTTTTTTTTTTTTTTTTTTTTTTGAGTCTCAAGTTGTTGCCCTGAGTAGAGTACAGTGGAGTCACAGCTTATAGCAACCTCCAACTCTTGGGCTTAAGCAATTCTCTTGTCTCAGCCTCTCAAGTAGCTGGGACTAAAGGCATCAGCCACAACGCCCGGCTAGTTTTTGGTTGTAGTTGTCATTGTTGTTTGGCAGGCCCGGGCTGGATTCAAACCTGCCAGTTCCAGTGTATGCAGCTGGCGCCCTAGCCCCTGAGCTACCGGCACTGAGCCTGGCTGTCCTTTGTATAATGCAGAGTGAGAACTTTCCCTACCATGTTTGATAAACGTTGTCCAGGTTTCATTGCCAAGAATATGTTGCCCAAAATGCCTCTTTAGTTTTTAAAGATGGAATTCCACCCTTCACTTGGTTTTAAGTATGTATGGAATGTTATGGTAGGACATAGTAGACGCCAAACAAGGAAATAGTGGGGAGGCAAAAATATACATGTGAAATAAACTCAGTATTCTAATAAAGTAGCACTGTTTCTCTTTTTAAAAAATAGAAATATAAAACAAAATATGAGCTTTCATAAAAATCCTTCCCCATTGCTGTTACAGCATTTTGATATGCTTTTATATTTTAATAATTTTTAGTGTAGTATATTAATTTTAATTAAAATGCTTCCACACATATGCCCACTGGTGGTAATATTCTATGTTTACCTTCTCATTTGTATATTTTTGGGGGAGTAATGCATTTTGATAACTCATTAGGATACATGGAAAATTCTCATTTTAAAATAGCATAGTTTTAAGCAACATTAAAATTTAATTAGAACTCGTCACTGCATTTCATTATGAGGTTACTCTGTAATTACTCAGCAGGACCTGGTGTTTACTAATGCAGAAGTGACAGCACATAATACCATGAAATTATTGCCACATTGTTGGAAAAGACAATTGGAAAATGGGGAACAGATAAAGGCATTGTCTAAAGTGCCTTAAAGGAAAACACAGCCTCAGAACATAATTCTTATTTTCTTTTAACTACCCTTTTCCATGTCCATCCAGGGCAACATACAGCATGTAGACCTTCCCAGCTCTAGGTTAAGTAGCTTACATAATGGCTCCAGCTGCAATTTTCACATTTTACATGAAACCCTTTTCTTTCAAGAGTAGGCGTGAAGTGGAGCCTGTTAGATATAGTTCTAAATTGCTCAGATGCATTTTATGTGGGGAGAAAAAACCTTCAGATAACTGTCAGAAACTGAGGTTTCTAAGAAGCTCTATGCTTTTTAAATAATCATACTTTATTCCTTTTTAATTAGGATGCAGATATTATATTATGACCATAGAACATAATGGTATTAGAAAGCTCAATCAAACGTACCCTGACCCTCCATAAGACGGCAGGGATGTGCAGGTTGTAATTTTCACATAGGAGCACGTTGAAATTCTTTTTTCCTTTTAACATTTTCTTTTATGCAGACCTCATAATCTTACTTTGATTCCCTGCCCCCTTTCCTACTTATGCCTAAGACTGCTTCTGTATAATCAAACTGAATTGAGGCAACTATTTTGATAATTTGGGTGAAAAGTAGTTTTGAGTAAGACGTTCAGAAAACAGAATAGTGTGTGTGTGCGTGTGCATATGTGTGTGTAGCCTGTGTTGGTGGGTGCTGTGGTGGGTGCTGAGATAATATCTATGGAATGGACCACCTTGATAAACCACCAAATTCTTTCTCCATATCCCTTTTTGCACTAGGTGATGACAGCAGACATTCTTCCCTTGTTCTTGACTGTAGAAGGGAAGCATTCACTTTTCACCTTTAAGTATAATGTCAGCTGCAGATATTCTGTAGGTACCTGTGTTAGTTTGCTAAGGCTGCCATAACAAACTACCACAGACTGGGTGGCTTAAATAACAGAAATGTCTTTCTCACAGTTTCGGAGCCTAGAATTCCAGGACCAAGGTGTAGGCAGGTCTGTTTTCTTCTGAGCCTCTCTCCTTGGCTTGCAGATGGCCTCGTTCTCGTTGAGTTTTCACATGGTCTTTCCTCTGTGCAGGACTATCCCTCGTGCCTCTCTGTCCAAACTTCCTTTTCTTATGAGACATGAGTCAGACTGGATTAGGAGCCTCATTTTGACTTAGTCATCTCTTTGAAGGTCCTATCTCCAAATACATGAAGTATCAGGGATAAAAAGCCTCACATAAATTTTGAGCAGGGGGACACATAATTCAGCCCATTAATAGTACTTTTATCAGGTTAAAGAAGTTCCATTCTATTGCAGTTTGCTGAAAGTTTTTATCATGAATAAATGTTGCATTTTTGTTAGGCTGCAATAGGTAACCGGTAGGCCCTGATCACTAAGGAGTTGTAAAACCCAAACCAAAGACTCTGATAATAGGAGGCAGTGGAGAAGCCGGTCAAAACCAGCTAGAAACATGATGGTGACAAAAGTTACCACAAGATACCCTCACTGTTCATTATATCCTGCTTATAAGATATTATCGTTCTAAAAGAAACCATCACTATGATAGTTTACAAATGCCATAGCAACTCCCAGTATGGTTCAAAAAGAGGAGGAATCCTTGGTTCTGGGTACTTCCCACCCCTTTGCCAGAAATCTTATGAATTATCCTCCCTCTGCTTAACATAAAATTAAATAGAAGGGATAAAATAAGACTCCAGAAACTCACAAAGTGCTACTCTCTGCTGATCTGAGATAGACTGCTCTTCTTTGCAACCTCCGTTTTTTCCCCCTTTTCTTAACTTTAATAAACTTGCTTTTGCTTTACTCTATCAGCTTGCTCCTGACTTCTTTCCCGTGCAAAGCCAAGAACCCGCTTGGCCTTTACGTCAGACCCCAGTTTTGGAGTCCACTTTCCTGTCTTAAAGTGACATTTTTACATAAAGTGATAGAATTATGTGCTTTTTCTTCTTTAGACTGTCATCCTGATAGGTTACTTTGATTGATTTTTACATATTGAACCAGTATATTATTTTTGCATATTGCTGGATTCAATCTGTTAATATTCTGTTGAGCATTTTTGCAAAACTACTGATAAAGTGTATTATTTTCTTATAATCTCCTTGTCTGGTTTTAGTATTAGAGTAATGCTGGCCTCATTAAATAAGTTGAGAAATACTCCCTTCTCTTCTATTTTCTGAGAAAAATGTAGAATTTATGTTATTTCTTCTTTAATCGTTTTAGTAGAATTCATCAACAAAATACTCAAAGGATGGAGATTTCTTTTACAGGTGATTTGCAACTACTAATTCATTTCCTTTACAGGTTATCTGTTTACCTTGAGAGAGTTTTGGTAGTTTGTGGTTTTTGAACAAATGTTCCATTTTATCTAAGTTATTGCATATATGTCTGTAAAGTTGTTCATAGCATCCTCCTATTATTATTTTAATTTCAACAGTTTATAGTAATATCCCCTTTTTACTTCCTGATATTGGGAATTTATGACTTCTGTTTTTTTTTCTTTGTAATATTGTCAGTTTATCCATTTTATTAATCTGCTCTGCTAGTCTTGCTAGAGATTCAATTTTGATCTTTTAAAAGAACTCTTTGTTTTGTTGATTTTCTCTATTGTTTTCCTGTTTTCATTTTTTTACCCCTCTCCCCCCACTTCCTCTCTCCCTGCCCCCTTATTCCCCTAGCCCCTTGTGTTAGCTCATTTACTGCCTTCATAGTAGAACTGAGAACATTGGATTCTTGCTTCTCCATTCTGGTGATGCTTTACTAAGAAGAATGTGTTCCACCTCCATCTGGGTTAATACAAAAGATGTAAGTCTCCATCTTTTGTAGTGGCTGAATAGTATTCCATAGTGTACATATACCACAGCTTATTAATCCATTCCTGGGTTGGTGGACATTTAGGCTGTTTGTACATGTTGGCAATTGTAAATTGAGCTGCCGTAAACAGTCTAGTTCAAATGTCGTTAGATAAAAGGATTTTTTCTCTTCTGGGTAGATGCCTAGTAATGGGATTGCAGGATCAAATATGAAGTCTAATTTGAGTTCTTTAAGGATTCTCCAAACTTCCTTCCAAAAAGGTTGTATTAGTTTGCAGTCCCACCAGCAGTGTAAAAATATTCCCTTCTCTCTCAGTCCTACCAGCAAGGTAAAAATATTCCCTTCTCTCCATCCATGCTAGCATCTGCAGCTTTGAGAATTTGTGATGTGGGCCATTCTCACTGGGGTGAGGTGGTATCTCAGGGTAGGTTTAATTTGCGTTTCTCTGATGATTAGGGATGATGACCATTTTTTCATATATTTGTTGGCCCTTTGTCTGCCTTCTTTAGAGAAGGTTCTGTTCATGTGTCTTGCCCAGTGATATGCCTTTTTCTGTTTTCAATTTCAGCATTTGCTGCTTTTAACTTTATTATCTCCTTCTTTGTGCTTGCTTTGGATTTATTTTGTTCTTTTTTTAATCCCCTCTCTGGGTTCTTGAAGTGGGAGTTTAGATTATTGATTTGAAATATAATGTTCCTATCTGTCTCCAATAATGTTTGTTGCTCTGAAGTCTTCTTTATCTGATATTAATATCGGCACTTCTGTTTTATTTGGATTAAGTTTGGATGATATATCTTTTTTCTCTCTTTTTAATTTTAATTTACCTACACATCATATTTGAAGTGACTTTCTTATACACAGCAGATAGTTTAGCAGATAAACAGCCAATGTCTGTCTTTTAATTGATGTATTTAAGCTATTTACATTTAGTGTGGTTATTGCTGTAATAGGGCTTAAGTCTGCCATTTGATTTGTTTTCTATTAGTTCTTTCTGGTGCTTTTTCCTTCTGAGTTTTTCTTTTTAATTTTCTTGGCTTCCTGTAGGTTACTTGAACAGTTTTTAGAATTTTATTTTGATTTATTTATAGTGTCTTTTAGTATAGCTCTTTCAATAGTCCCCCTTATCTTTAGGTGATAAATTTCAAGGTTCTCAGTGGATGCCTGAAACTATGGACAGTTTAGAACCTAGTTGCTGTCATTTGAAACATGTTTCTATTCCTGCCTTCTACCCACAAGTTTGATGCCTTTTTTATCTTAACTAAACACTTATCACAAATTGTGGTCCTAGTATTTGCAGTTTAAAGTGTGACAGCAAAACTACCATGAATGTATTTATCCTTCCTCACAATTTCACATATAGAAGATTTATTCTTACTGTAGATGTCAGCAAACACAGCATACCATTTTTTTTTTTTTTTTTTTTGTAGAAACAGAGTTTCACTTTATCACCCTCTGTAGAGTGTGGTGGTGTCACACAGCTCACAACAACCTCCAACTTCTGGGCTTAGGCGATTCTCTTGCCTCAGCCTCCCGAGTAGCTGGGACTACATATACCGGGCCACAACGCCCGGGTATATTTTTTTTGTTGGTTTGTTTGTTTTGCAGTTCTGCTGAGGCCGGGTTTGAACCCGCCACCATCGGTATATGGGACCGGCACCCTACTCAATGAACCACAGGCGCCGCCCCATACCATTTTTTTTCTTTCTTTAAGTTAATAACTTTCACATTTTCACTTAAAGGCAGCACTTTATAGTTTCTCTTTGGCATATCTGAATTTCCAGCTTCACTCTTGCAATTTGGCACTATTATTAAGTAACATAAGGGTGACTTGAATACAAACACCTCAGTACCACGGGAGTTGATTGTGTTGATGTGATGGCTAAATGACTAACAGGTGGACACAAATACAGCATGAACACTCGGGAAAAGAGGATGATGCCCATCCTGGGCAAAATAGAACAGCATGGCACAAGATTTCATCACACTACTTAGAATGGCACTCAGTTTGAAACTTATGAATTCTTTCTGG
The DNA here is from genome assembly GCA_963573935.1 of Arctocebus calabarensis. Taxonomy (NCBI): domain Eukaryota; kingdom Metazoa; phylum Chordata; class Mammalia; order Primates; family Lorisidae; genus Arctocebus; species Arctocebus calabarensis. Next base: position 27,432 of record CAUYON010018907.1, read on the forward strand.
AATATCCCACTTAATATTTGCACTACACAAATGACTGCAGATAACTGAAACTGCAGAAAGTGAAACCATGGGCTTGGCACCAGTTGCTCAGTGGTTAGGGCTCCAGCCACCTACACCAAGGCAGGAAGGTTCAAATCCAGCCCGGGCCTCCTAAACAACAATGACAACTACAAAAAAAAAAAAAAAAAAGCTGGGCACTTGTGGCTCAAGCGGCTAAGGCGCCAACCACGTACACCTGAGCTGGTGGGTTCGAATCCAGCCCGGGCCCGCCAAACAACAATGACGGCTGCAACCAAAAAAATGGCCGGGCGTTGTGGCAGGCGCCTGTAGTCCCAGCTACTTGGGAGGCAGAGGCAAGAGACTCGCTTGAGCCCAAGAATTGGAGGTTGCTGTGAGCTGTGATGCCACAGCATATCCAGGGTGACAGCTTGAGGCTCTGTCTCAAAAAAAAATAGCTGGGCATTGTGGAGGGCTCCTGTAGTCCCAGCTACGTGGGAGGCTGAGGCAAGAGAATCGCATAAGACTAAGAGTTGAAGCTTGCTGTGAGCTACACAGTAAGACTGTCTCAAAAAAAAAAAAAAGGGCGGTGCCTGTGGCTCAAGGAGTAGGGTGCCGGCCCCATATGCTGGAGGTGGCGGGTTCAAACCCAGCCCTGGCCAAAAAAAAAGTGAAACCATGGATAAGGGGGTGGCTAGCCTGTTGAGAGGTTACCCTAGGCATTCCATTCTGTGTTCACAGCTTACCAGAGGCTGGCTGGCCTTTTACTTACCAGTGAGGAGTGGTAAGCACCCACCTGTCTTTACCTCCATTTGTACCTGTCTTGAACATTTCCTCTACACACTTTAGAACCACAGCAGACATGAGTATAAGTTTTTCCTTTAACTATCAAACATGATTTACAAAACTCAAGAAGAGAAGAAAAGTCGTGTGTCTGTCCATATTTCTGCTCCTCTTATTCTTCACTCCGTTCTATTGTTCCAAGAGTTTTTCTTTTATTATTTCCTTTCTGTTTAGAGAACTTCCTTTAACCAGGTTTTTGAGGTAGTTCTGCTGGTGGCAAATTCTTTTAGTTTTCCTTTCTCTGAGGATGTCTTGATTTCTTTTACCTTTATTCTTCAAGGGTGTTTCCTAAATATAGGGTTCCAGATTGAAGGTTCTTTCCTTCCAGCTTGAAAAACACGCCACTTCTTTCTCTCCTCCATGGTGTCTGATAAGAAGCCCCTGTCGTTTGGATGTTTCCCCTTTAGGTAAAATTTCTCTCTAGCTGCTTTGAGCATTAGTTCTTTGTTTTTAACTTTTACAAGTTTGACTGTGTTGTATTTTTTTTTGGCTGGGCTGGGTTTGAACCCACCACCTCTGGTATATGGGGCTGCCCTGAATGTGATGTATTCTTGTGTAGATTTCTTTGGTCTGTCCTGTTTGGAGTTTACTCAACTAATGGAATGTGTAGACTTAGGATTTTTGCTAAATTAAAGTTTTCATTATTTCTTTTAGTTTAACATTAGAAAATCACTCTGGGAGCCTGAGGAGGAAGATTTCTCAAGGCCAGGAGTTTAAGACTAGTCTGGGCAACATAGCAAGACTCCGTTTCTGAAAAAAAAAAAAAAAATGTTAAAAAGCCAGGCATGGTGGTGCACACCTGTTAGTCTCAGGTACTTGAAAGGCCGAGGTGGGAGGATTGCTTAAGCCCAGGAGTTCGAGGCTGCAAGGAGCTGCCAAGCTGTGATGATGCCACTGCACTCCACCCTGGGCAACAGAGACCCTGCCTCTTAAAAAGAAAAAGCATCTACAGTTACATATTTCTCTCTGAGTACCACTTTACTACATTCCACCAGTGTTGATGTGTTCTTTTGGGGTGGTTGTTTGGCTGATTTGGATTTTCATCAGTGAATGTTGAAGGCAAAAGGGACATGATGTAAAGAGATGAACACCTCCGTCCTTTAAAATTTGAGATTTGGAGCCGGGTGCTGTGGCGGGCGCCTGTAGTCCCAGCTACTAGGGAGGCTGAGGCAAGAGAATCGCTTAAGCCCAGGAGTTGGAGGTTGCTGTGAGCTGTGTGACGCCACGGCACTCTACCCAGGGCGATAAAGTGAGACTCTGTCTCTACAAAAAAAAAAAAAAAAATTTGAGATTTGGGGCGACGCCTGTGGCTCAGTGAGTAGGGCACCAGCCCCATATGCCAGACATGGCGGGTTCAAACCCAGCCCCGGCCAAAAACTGCAAAAAAAAAAAAAAAGACCTTGGGCAAAATACTGAGACTCTGTCTCAAAATAAAATAAAATAAAATAAAATTTAAGATTTGCGGCTCGGTGCCTGTGGTTCAGCAGGCTAAGGCGCCAGCCACGTACACCTGAGCTGGTGGGGTTCAAATCCAGCCTGGGCCTGCCAAACAACAATGACGGCTGCAACCAAAAAATGGCCAGGTGTTGTGGTGGGCGCCTGTAGACACAATTACTTGGGAGGCGCAAGTAGGAGACTCGCTTGAGCCCAGGAATTGGAGGTTGCTGTGAGCTGTGATGCTACAGCACTCTATCCAGGGTGACAGCTTGAGGCTCTGTCTAAAAAAAAAAACAAAAAAAATTTGAGATATGCTTCATACCCATGTCCTTCCTAGTACATCCTCCTCCATCATTTATTTCACTTTCTTCATAACTCTTGGATGATTTTAGAAAATTTACATTTGATGTTATATTTGAGTTTGCTTTTAAGAAGGAGGTTAGTTCAGACTAGCCCTGTCAAGTAGACACACGCACATGAGCCACATGTGTGACCTCAGAGTTTCTAGTAGCCACCTTTAAAAAGTAAAAAATAGGCTGGGTGCAGTGGCTCACGCCTGTGATACCGGCACTTGGGAGGCCAAGGCGGGCAGATTCCCCGAGCTCTCAGGTTTGAGACCAGCCTGGCAAGAGTGAGACCCCCATCTCTAAAAATAGCCGGTCTTTGTGGCAGGCGGGTGTAGCTCCAGCTAGTCAGGAGGCTGAGACAAGAGAATCGCCAGAGCCCAAGAGTTTGAGGTTACTGTGAGCTATGATGTCACAGCACTCTACTGGGGATGACAAAGTGAGACTCTATCTCCAAAAAAAAAAAGAAAGAAAGAAAAGTAAAAAATAAATTAAAAAAAAAACAAAAAACCCAAACAGGTGAAATAATTTCAACATATAATCAAGGAAAAATGTTTGTGCTCCCTTTCCCCTCCTAAGTCATAATGTACAGGCAGAACCCCCCACGTAACGTAAGCTGCACTTCAGGCTCTCAGTGACTGCTGTGTGATCAGCCTGGGTCCAGGCTGCCCTCTGACCATCTCTCATCCAGGGCCACTATATCACTCTTCTTTTTTGAGACAGAATCTTATATGCCCTTGGCAGAGTGCTGTAGTGTCACAGTTCACAGCAAACTCAAACTCTTGGGCTTAAGCTATTCTCTTACCTCAGCCTCCCAAGTAGCTGGGACTACAGATGCCGGGCTGGGTTTGAACCTGCCAGCCCCTGTATATGTGGCCAGCACCCTAACTGCTGAGCAACAGGCGCCAAGCCTGTATCCACTCTTGTCTGGGGATGTTAGTGGACCTGAGCCACATGGCAGTGCCTGCAATCCTGCCCTTGTGTGACCTGAGCCCTCAGGCGCCCACTTGCTCTCAGGGATGGTGGCAGTGGTTCTCTTCTTGTCTGGCAGGGGTCTGGCCATGTGTCTCTTGTTCCTCTACCTACCCAAACTGCCTTTGGTGTCCAGGAGGCCTCACCTCCTGGGTCCCTGAAGCACCTGCAGCTTGGCTCCACCATCGGCCCACTGTGTCTGTCCCAGCTGCAGGCGCCTGGAGGACAGGCCCCAGGGGTTCAGGTACCTGTGCCACTGACCAGGCCCATTGCAGAAGGGACTCCACTCCACATGGAAGGAATGAGAGAAGGAAGGAGCAGTGCCCTTCAGTTGCCTTCAGCTTGGGAGCCGGAGGGAGGAGTGGTGTTTAGGGCTCTGAGGAGACAGCTGCTCCCACAGTGCAGCTGACCCACAGGCTGACGAGGATCCGCATGTGCTCTAGAGAGGTCCTCCCACCAGGCCCAGTCCTGGTGCTGGGAGCAGGCCTGGGACCCCAGACGGAAGATTTCTGGCAGGGAGGTTATGGGGCCTGGGAGGAAGTGGTCTTAAGGCTATGGACATGTATTTCCATGGGGTTGTGCGAGTCCATGCCCCACACACGGGCAGCATGGGAGCTATTCTGGCACCAGGGCTGGTTTTGAGTTTGACCCTTGGTGAGTTTGGCAGTGAATTAGTCTGGGCTGGCCCTGGGGCCACCTGGTTCCGTGAGGAGTGCCCCAGGCAGCTGATGTGCCTTCCCTCTCCAAGTTGTCCCCTTGAGCCAGCTGCAAGTGGTAGATGGGGGTAGGGGGGACAGAAGAGCCCAGGAGGGGTGGGGAGGGCTGAGAAAAGTAAGACCCAACCCTGTTCTCTGGGCCTTTCTGGGTCCAGCCTGGGCCGCTGGGTCCTTGGGTAGAGGCTTCGTGTTTCCCCGTGAGCCAAGTGGGCAGAACTGAGCCTGCACCATTGCCCAGAGCACCTGCCGGCTGGCGCTGCCCACTACCCATGGGTATAATTAGCGCCATGACAGGTGCTGTGGATCCGGTGGCCAGCCCAGCCCTGGCCCAATGTGGCCTGGCCTTGGCCGACCTGCCCCATCCCCCAGCCCAGCCCAAAGCCTGCAAGCCACCCCTTAGGCCTCAAGCCATAACCACCTCCCTCAGGGCTCCCTCCATACCTGCCAGAACAGGCAGCCAGGGCCTGGCAGAGGCAGCAGACAGGCAGAGCCCTGAATAGTGGCCTAGCCACAGGCTATGGGAATGCCTGGGCTGGCCCAGTCCCAGGGCCATGGATCACTGAAGGCACCTCGTGGGGGAGTGAGGGTAGGAGCCCTGGTGAAGCCGCTCTGGCCTGGTGGCCTGAACCTTCCAACAGGAGTCCCCACCCGGCCACCCCACAGTACCCTTTTCTCCCCAGTGCAAGAAGAAGCACACGTTGCTGTGCCCCGACTTCGCCCGCAGGGGTGCGTGTCCTCGCGGGGCCCAGTGCCAGCTGCTCCACCGCAACCAGAAACGCAACAGCCGGCGGGCAGCTGTACCTTCCACCCTGGAGTCCAGTGACACCCCCACCAGGAGCAGAGCCTCGGGCAGCCACGGACCCAGGTGATGGGGCAGTGGCTGTTATGTGTGTGAGCCTGGGGGTGGACCCTCCTGGCCTTGGGGACATTCAAACCCTCTAGGAGAATCCCTTACCCCAGCTCCTTGGCCTGGGTCTAATGCTGTGGATTAGGTGACCTCTAGGAAGGGTCTTCAAGGCTAGATAGAGGCATTCCCAGAGGAAGACAGGGGCTTCTCAAAGATAGAAATCCCCTCTCCAGGAGAAGGGAAGGAGCCCGGCCCCCTGGAGAGGCTTGGCTTCCCGTGGGCAGCTCACCTGCTGGATGGGCTGTGGAGCCCCATGCAGAAGAAAGCCCTAGGAGGTGCAGTTGGGGCTCAGGGCCCTTGAGACCTCAGCTCCTCAGATAGAAGGCTTATAATCAGCCTCTCCCTAGGCCAAGGACCGGGCTTGAACCTGGAGCTTCAAGTTTTGTCCCAGATGGCAATACCCATTGGCTACTGGGGGAGAATGTGGCAGGGAGGGGCCAGTTTACTGGCCTAGCAACTCCCTCCACTCTGCTCCCTCCTCCCCTGCAGGAAGCCCTCAGGAGCACGGCCCACCAGACAGACGCCCAGCTCCCCCCGCCCCTCCTCCCCAGGGGTGTCAGCATCAGTCTCAACCTCTCCTGTATCATCAAAGGCGTCCCCCTCCTTCCCCTGTCCCTCATCCCCCTCCTCCTCCTCACCCCCCTCCTCCTCGGACCAGGAGGAGCCATCTCTCCAGGAAGAGGCCGCCTCTGCTGTGACAACAGTGACAGGCTCTAGTAGCCTTAGCAAGCTGCCTGCCTTCATCTCCCTGCAGTCCTCGCCGAGCCCAGGAGGCCAGCCCAGGGCTCGGACCCCAAGGAGACCCCCAACTAAGGACTCAGGTAGGCAGCCCAACCCAGTCCAGCTTGGGCACAGGGGCTTTTCACATGCACGCCTTGGGTCCAGGGGCCCACGGGCCCACAGGGCAAGACCAGCTGAAGTCCAAGCCTGGCAGTGGCCGCCCGAGCAGCCCCCACATACGAGGGCTGATTTAATTAGAAAGCACCCATTTCTGTTAATTTGTTCTGGAAGATCACTGCACACTCCTGGAGAGAACAGATGTTCCCTCTCCCCTGATGAACATTTGGGGCTTGGTAAATGGCTCCACTCAGCCTTGTTTAGGAGAGAAAAGAGGATTTTATGGCTGCAAACGACCCTTTCTGTAAACATTTTACAGCTCTCCGCACGTTTGAGTGACGATAAACCCCACGCAGCTCGGCGGGCTGCGCATTCGTGACCATACGGCTATCATTTTATTGTCATATTTCACGGTCGTAACGTTAATGGGAGATGCTGCTGCAGCCTCCTCTAACAGCCCCGCTGAGCACGCTCAGATGCCCGCTGTGGAGGGGCAGCTGCCTGCCTACTCACAGCCTCTGCTTCTGGGTGTGAAGCTGTGGCCAGACCCCCACTCCTGAGGTGGGGCACCAGCTCCCTCTGTCAGGACCTCACTGGGGTGGACAAAGCAAGTCGGGTCTGAGACAGCCATCTCCCACCTCTTTTCTTTCAAAGATCAGGAACGTGGGAACCAATTCCATGGCCCCAGGAGTGGGCAGGGTGTTGAGGGGCCTGTGTGTAGGGGACTAGGGGAGGCAATGCCCAGGAAGGGCTCCAGAGGCCCAGCCCAGATGGGAGCTGGAGGGATAGGTCGAGGTGAGCCGCACAGCCTCTGGACCAGAAACTTGGCTGCACCTGCTGACATGGCCACATCAGGAGGGAGCTGGTGGGACAGAGGCCAGTACACTCTGGAGGCCTGGGCCCCCAGCCTGCTTGAGTGAGTGGTGTCAGTAACCCTAAAGAGGGGATGCTTTAGGAGAGGTGGGCTTGGAGGGGACACATGGATGGTGTCATGCCGTGGGCAGCCATGCAAAGGCATCATGTGGTCAGTGGGATGCAGGGGGCCTGTGATGGTAGTCTGGTGAATTCATGGGCACAGTATGAGTTTCTGGTGCCAGTGAGTGTGTGCTCACCAGGCAGGAGCCCCAGGACATGACTCTCTGCCTCTCACCCATTCTGCTTCCAGATCCTGCCAGCCTCTCCCTACATGGGGGTCTCTGCTCTGCTCCCACCCCCTGGCCCAGCTGCTCGCACACATGTCAGCTCTCCACATTGAAGGGGCAGCATGGTACAGCTCGTCCCCTTCATGTGTGTGGTGGTGGGGAGGGCAGCCTGGCTCCCAGGCGTGAGTATATAGCATATGCCTGCTCACACCTCGTGTCCATGGCTCAGCTGCCTACTGTTGAGGTTTCGACCAGGGACCCTGCCCCCAGCCCAGCCAGCTGCTGCCAGGCCTCAGAAGGTCCTGGACCCAACCCCCTGCTCCTCCACCCCATGATCCACGCCTACCATGGCTAGGCGGGCACAGAGGCCAGAGGCCAGCAGCCTGTTAGAAGCTGCCCTCCCTAGCTGGGCACAATGGCTCATGCCTAAAACTCTGGGAGGTTGAGGTGGGTGGATTACTTGAGTTCACAAATTTGAGACCAGTCTGAGCAAGAGGGAAACCCTGTGTCTAGTAAAAATGAAAAACTGAGGCAAGAAGGTCTCTTGAGCCCAAGAGTCTGGGTTGCTGCGAACTATGACACAACGGCACTCTACCAAGGGCGACAGAGTAAGATTCTGTCTCAAAAGAAGCTGCCCTCCCTGACATCTTTGAAGCCTTGCTGCGCAAGCCTGTGCTTAGGATGGGGCTGACACAATCTCCCCACCCTGAGCCCCAGACCAGAGCTTTAGGGTGGGGAGGCTAAAGGCTGGGCTGGGGTCACCTGGCACCTGACTTTTGCCCTCTCTGCACAGGGAAGCCTCTGCACATCAAACCGCGTCTGTGAGGGCCCAGGGACCAGCCCACACCTACCTCAGATTCTCGTCCCTGGAGAGGAAGGAGGGGCCACCGCCAGCTAGCCTGCCTGGGGCCACAAGGGCACTGCTATGCCCACCTGGCTCTCAGCCCTCTGATCAGTATGTGCCCAGGCCCTCACCTACCCCCTCGGGCTGGGCAGCTGTCCAGCCACTCACTTCACCCCATCCTCCTTGCCCCTGGATCTTTGCGCTCACGCCCTGGGCCTGCCCCCACCATGGGTATGGCAGCTGGCGTGTGGCGCGTCCCCCTCAGCCCTGTCCACCCAGGACTTCTGCCCTGGAGAAGAGGCTCTAGCCAGGCTTCCCCAGCAGGCTTTTTGTGTTCAGCAATAAAGGTTCTGCCCTGTGTCTGACTGGCCTGTCCTGACTACCACACGGGACCCTGGACCTAAATGGGAGAGAGACAGCAGGCAGGAGGCATGGCACTCTGGGCACAAGCATTGGGCCCCACTTTCCCCCCTCTCTGGGATGGTTCAGAGGGTCTGAGTTGCCTCTCCCCATGGCTGAGCCATTGTGATCTGGGTGGGAGAAGGCTGAAAGGGTGCACTCTGGGGCCGTGGTGAGGAAGTGGCCCAGCTTAAAGGAGGGGACAGCTTGTCCAGGCCTTGGGGTGCTCGCTTTTGGAGGGCCTGGCTAAGGATTGTGTCAGTTGGCACAAGGTCTGGAGAGGTATGGGGCCCCAAAGAGATGCACCTTCTCCATCCCCTTCACCTCTGGAGAAATGAGGGGTGGCCTCTGGCAAGGTGGGCTGGCTCCCCTCCTGGGGCCTCCTGCCATCTCCATCTTTGTGTCAGTCTTTCCTCATGTGCTGCTAAGTAACAAACCGGCTCCAGCAGCCAAGTAACAAACTGGCTCCCCCTGGCAGCATGTGCCTCAGCCTGAGTCGCTCCTCTGTGAGCCCATGTCCTGCTGCCTGTTCTGGGCCAGTGCTAGCCAGAGTACCACTCAGTACTCGTTACTTGCTCCACGTCCCCAAGGGTCCCCTTAGCCAAAGCAAGTCCCAGGACCTGAGCCACACCCAGGCGGGAAGGACCCCCCGACCTGCAAAAGGCCCTGGCCAGCTTGGGTGTAGGATCCCATCCTCCAGCCCGGAGGGGCGCCTGGTCCACAGGAGTGGTGCTTGGGGCAGACACTGTGGCCATGTATGTATTAGTAGTCATTTCTGCCATGATCCTTCCGTTTCATTGCCCTGAAGCCCTGGGCACAGCCTGTGACCCCACTATAGCCAGCTTCACGCAGGTGACAGACTCTGGAAGTTGTACCTGGCTGGAAGAAAAGCCCCTCACCCCAGTCAATACCTGGAGTGACCCCACTGCCAGGCTGTCGGTGGGAAGCAGATCGCTTCTGCTGGGCCTGTCTCCTCACTGGCTGGGCACATCTGGGGCCAGATGTCTGCAAGGCCTTGTGTTCTGGTTCATTCATCCGCTGGTGGACCTGGGTACTTTGCTGAGACCTCTCTGTACCAACCATGGTGTGGGTCCTGGAGGAGCTGGCAGCTTGCCCTGGCTGCTCTGCAGCCCTACCTTCTTCTCCCTCCCTCCAGGAGTCAAGGGGCCCTGAATCCTGTGTTCATCAAGGGGACTGCAGCGGTAGACATCCCAGACCTGAGGCCAGCTGCTTAGGACGGCCCCCTGGTGCCACTCCCTCTTGTGGCCACTGGTCCTTTGCAGGCACTTCCACTTCTGGCCTCCTCCCCCAGCCTTCTGGGAGATGCTCCTGCCAGGCCCTCCACAAAGGGCTCCCTCTTCTTGGTCCACCTTACCTCTAGTCGCTCACCTCCCAGCCTCCCTTAGGGGCATCCACAATAAATAAGGGGACACCCACCTGCACGTCAGGCCAGGCTCTCTGGGAACCCAGGCTTTGAGAGTGGGCAGTGGTGGACTCGAGGTGGGCAGATTCTCATGCCTCTCATCCATACCACTGGCAGCGTCCATGGCAGGCAGGGCTTCTAGCAAGCTTGATGCCAGCTGGCCCCACCCAGGAGTAAACTGCCCTCAGCCACTCTGCTGCACATAGCACCTGAAGTGTCCATGGTAGGTGGGGGGCCAGTGAACAGGGATCTGCTTTTCTGGCCCCACCCTCTCCAGGGAGATAGCTTTGCCCCCAGCTACACAGCCCACCAGGCCCCTCTGCCCCCCAATGCAGCACCTGGCAAGAAGCCTCAGGAACGCTGGGCACTACCCTCCAGGAGGCCACCATGATGTCTTGTTGCCCACTGGGCCCTCGTGCAGCCGTGGGCTCTGCCTGGCACAGTGCCTGCAGACATCTGAGCCCAGCACGTGCACAGGTCACTCTAGGCTACCCAGGCCAGGGGGACAAGCAGCAGACAAGTGACTGCTGTGCCAGGGAAACTGACTGGGTGTCCAGAAAGCCACTGCCCTACGGCGATCCCTGACCTCTGCAGTGACCATGAGCCCACAGAAGAGCAATCTGGAGCCAGCACAGACCCTAAGGTACAAAGATGAGCTGGCCCCAGGCATCAGCTGAGACCTAGGGGTGACAAGTTCCAGGGAGCATGGCTGCCCCCCAGCCCTCCCTCTCAGAGCAGGACGTGGGCATGGACAGTCCATCTACAGGAAGCCTGAGCCAGGAGACCTGGGACCTGCTGGGACCACACAGAGCTTTGGTGGGAATGGAGCCCCTTCCACCCTCCTGTGGGCTGCTCGTGTGTGGCAGGTCGTCTGGCTCCCAAGGCCAGGCAGAGGTTTGTGCCTCACAGGAGAACAGGCAGCATGGTGACAGGACCTTGCCAGACCTCCCAAGGAGGGAGATATGAGCTGAGACCACACATGCACAAGGACAGCAGAGGGTGTGGAGGGTGGACCAGCTGGCTAGAGGCTGGTGGCAGGGGTGTGCGACGCCCTTCACAACCCCTTTAACCTCAGAGCATTGGCAGGGCATGGCGGGGTCCCAAGCTCCAAGCCGACAGGTCTTCTGGCTATTCCCTTAAGGGAGCTGTGATGGCCACAGAAGGGGACCCCAGGGCAAAGCCAGGGGGCCACTGAGGAGGGTGGATGGGCCTGGGAGGGCACACCCTCCTGAGTGCCTGGAGTGGGTGTTGGCTGGGGAGGGGTGAGGGTGAGCCAAAGGATGCATAGACCCCTGGGCTGGGAGGCAACAGAAAGGAGTATCCTTCCTGGTGTGGGTCCTGCTCCCATCCTGCCTCTTCAACTGATGACTAATGTGTCACTTTGTGCCCAGAACGAGAGCTCCAAGAGGGCAGGTTTGGTCGAGTTCAGTAGTGCCTGCATACAGCAGGTGCTCCATAAGTGCTGGAGGGGAGAATGAGGACCAGAAAGGGGCAGAGCAGCACTTGCTGTGGACTGAAGCTCTGGGCTTTGGTTTGGGTTTCGCTTTTTAAATGCAAATGAGTTCCTGCTAAGGGTAGGAGGTAGGAGAAAAGTGGCTTTGCACGACTACATCTGGGCCCAGAGGCCGCTGCCCAGAAAACATGGAGCTTCTGCCCATAGGATAGGGAAGTTTTCCGTTCCTGTGATACCTTCCGTCCAGCAAACACTGGCCCACAGCTCAAGCTCAGTGGCCACTTTCCTGCCAAAATAAATCTGACAAAAGTAACACATCAAAAAAAAAAAAAAAAAAGTGAGGCGTCCAGACTTGACACATGGCTCCTGCCCAGCGCAGAGCACCTTCTGATGGTACTAACTGCTGAGACAGACAGCCCCACTCAGGGGCTGCATTCTAGACAGAGCCACAGACCATGTGGGGACCATCCCCTGGGCACCTTTCAGCCACGAGGGAACTCCCAGGGAAAAGTGTGCTGAGCACAGTGTTGGGACACCACAACTTCCCCCTCATACCAGGCAGCCTCCCTGGACTCAGCCGCTGCAGGGCACCAGGCCTCCTTCCCACCAGCCAGCCTCTCACCTGCCACAGACTTAAGTGGGGATGGGCCCCAAGGTGGTCTCCTGGCCCCATGTCCTGGTGTTTATGCCATGGGTGACAATTCCTGCCATTTATTCCCCACTGACAGTCCGACAGTCCAGAAAAGTGACGAGTAAATAAGTACTTACTTATAAGTACTTGACCTATACCAGTACTCTTTATGACAAGAGACTCACCAGAGCCTCTGCTTGCTGGCCTGAGGGTCCAGAGCCCGTGTAGGGTACCCCAAGTGGGAAGGGGCCCAGGGTGTAGTTCTACAAATGCAGGGAATAATTCTGCTGTCAACCTGATGGCACTTAGAAGCAGCTCTTCCTACCAAAGGGTCACTTCCTACCAAAGCTGCAGCCACCTGGGAGGCCCTGAGCAAAGGCCCCAGCTAGGCCCTGCCCAGGCTCCTGACCTGCAGAAACTGGAGACAATAAGTATATGTTGTTTTAAGTTACTAAGCACCTGGTAATTTGACACAGTAGTAGGAAATGAATACACTATATTTCTTTATTATTTTTATGGCTTATCTTCTGATAGGCTGTATTTTTCACAAGTGCAGCAGTGTGTGCCAACCCATGTGCTCTTCCTTGGCTCGACCTACACCAGGTCCTGCCTCTGCCCCCACCCAGGAGGTGCAGCCCAGTGAGGGTCACTTCTGATGTGCATCCGCCTCACTGTCTTGGATGCTCACATTGGGAAGCAACCGCCAAGCTGTGAGGAAGCCCAACCTGCCACGAGGAGCAACCATGTAGAGACACCACAGGCAGCTGTTCCTGCCACCAGCCTGCCATCATCTGCCAGGCCTGGTGGTGCCATCAGTCAGCTGTCCAGTCACCCAGCCTCTGAATCCTCCCGGTGTTGGGATCACAGACAACTGTGCCCACATTCCCAGAACAAATCCGCCCACACCAAACCATGGTGGAAATGATGTGCTGTACTGTTCCACCAGCCTTCAGGGGGCTTCTCAACAAAGGGTCCCTGGTGCCTCTCTGATGGAATGCGCCCTCCCTAGGCAGGCAGCCCAGCTTAGAGTAGGTGCTCAATAAGGATTTGTGGGGTGCATTTAGTAACCATATGGGCAGCACCTATGGAATTCTGTGAGGACAGGCTGTTGACAGCTTGGAGGGTGTGAGAAGACCAGGGGATGGGGGTAGGGTGCTCCAGGCAGCATGGAATAGGCTGTTCCAGGAACCAGGGTAATGATCTTGCACTGGTAAATTCTGGGGGGCTGTCCTGGCTTGGTGGTGTCTGAGTACCAGGAGAGTTTGGGGTGGGCCAGTCAGCCCTTACCACCTTTTTGCACTTCTCAGGACAAGGTAGGATGCTTGGGTTTCCTGTGGGTGCTGGGTTCTGTGCCACCCAGCCTAATGGCCATAGGACCAGTGTCCTGAGGGTGAAGTCAGGAGCTGTGGCCACTGGGAAAAGCTATGACAGCCTGAGAGTTGAGCTCCTCTTTCATTCCCGTGAGACTCCCCAGCATCCTCCTGGCCTTGTGACTGAATCTTCTCCCTAAGCCACTTGGCCTGGCACTAAAGCCACAGTTTGAGGGCAGGCAGGTGGTGGGGCAGCCCCTTGCAAGCACTCTCTCTTTCCTCTTCAGCGACTCTCCAGTGCACCCACGAGGATAAGGTGCCCAGAAATGCTGCTGAGCTCTGGAGGGGCAGCATTAGGGTCGTGGGCCTTCTGGGGCTCAGGAAGGGTCCCCTGGCCTGAGCTGCAGGATGCAGGTAGGCAGGTGTGCCCCAGTTCACACCACACAGCAGCAGCATCTGATTTGTAGGCCTCCCTCTGAGCACAGGGCGCTATGTGGGGAAACTCATGTGGTCTGAGCCCCTGATGTGGCCTTGGCTCTGCCACATGCTAAGTGCATTATTAGTTTTTTTTTAGAGACAGAGTCTCACTTTATCACCCTCGGTAGAGTGCCGTGGCATCACACAGCTCACAGCAACCTTCAACTCCTGGTCTTAGATGATACTCTTGCCTCAGCCTCCCGAGTAGCTGGGACCACGGGCGCCTGCCACAATGCCCGGCTATTTTTTGAAACAGTTTGGCCAGGGCCGGGTTTGAACCCACTACCCTCGGTATATGGGGCTGGCGCCCTACTCACTGAGCCACAGGCGCCCCCCCAAGTGCATTATTTTAAAGCTTCCTTTTCCTCATCTGCAGAATGGACATGGTGATCCTGAGAGGGTGGTTGTAAGGCCACTGGCCTAGAAAACTGGCTTCAGCACTGAGTCCTGAGCTTAAAGTGAGGGCTGGGGAGAGGAGCCCCACCTCACCCGGAAGGAGGCCTGCCCTCCCCAAACCCCCAGGCCCAGCCCACCTCTAGGAGGGGGAGAGCATAGAGGAAGAGGAGAGGGGCTCCCATGACATCTGAGGAAGTAGGGCGTTCACTCCTAGTTGTATAAAATAATATACATTTTTTAGAAGGAATGATGCAAGACTCCTGGTGAATAAATCTCCCAGCACCATGACCAGGCTGTGCCTGGTGAATTCTTGTCTTTTTCCTCTGCACAGGTAGTTATATTCAAGACTTTTTTTCAGAGAGGGGATTTTGTTCTGTTGCCTAGGCTGGAGTGCTGTGGCATGATCACATCTCATGCAGCCTTAAACTCCTAGGCTCAAGAGATCCTCCTGATTTGGTTTGCCAAAGTGCTGGGACTACAGGTGCTACTACATGCATCCCTTAAGACATTTTTCTTTTCTTTTTTTTTTTTTTTTGAGACGGAGTCTCACTTTGTCGCCCTCGGTAGAGTCCCGTGGCGTCACAGCTCACAGCAACCTCAAACTCTAGGGCTTAAGCGATTCTCTTGCCTCAGCCTCCCGACTAGCTGGGACTACAGGCACCTGCTGCAATGCCCGACTTATTTTTGTTGCAGCTGTCATTGCTGTTTTAGCTGGCGGGGCAGGGTTCGAGCCCACCACCCTCCATATATAGGGCTGGCACCCTACCCACTGAGCCACAGGCGCCACCCTCGACATTTAAAAAAAAATGTCAAAGTCCTATATAAAGAATTATATAAAGTATAATTTATAAAGTTAAAGAATTTATAATGTATAAAGAATTTAGAGAAAAAAGACCAGCTCTGGGTCGTCCCACAGCGCTGATTCTTGTGTTCCTCTGCCATCCTCCTCCTCGGTAGGGTCAGGATCTAGCATCACAGGCCCCTGCCCCACCATCACCTTCCTTTTCCCAATGCACCCCGTGCTGGCCCGGGGCCCTACAGAGTTCTCCCGTGTACAGAAGGCGCCTCCTAGCAGGGCTGAAACTGTGCGGGTAGAAACCCTGGACTTCCCACCTCGGTCCCCATAATCCCGCTCCCGGTCCAGCAAGGAGCCTTGAGTCCCGCCCCACAGCCGGAACTGAGCTGTGGGTATCTGGGGACCGAGATTCCTAGAGCTCTCGGGGGCCTGGCAGCCCGCTGGCCCGCACCCTCATCCCGCGACCCTTGTCCATCCGCGCCCCGCGTCCTCTCTCCTCCCGTGCGCGTTCTTAGAGCCTGGCTGGTCTAGTGGTGGATCCTGCCGCCCCGAGGTGCCAGCAACTTTGTTGACCAAATTCCTGAACCCGCCTGAACCGCGGGGCTAAAAATAACCAGCGCTCTGCGTTTAGCGCTAGCTCGGCCGGGCTGCTTGGTGTCATCCGTGTCAGGATGCCCGGAATGTCCCCTGGGCGCGGCCACCTCTGTTCCCCGGACTCTGCAGCCGCCCCGTCGCGGACTTGAAGCCCCCGGAGCGGTAGCCGGGCTTGGTGCCCCCGCACGCCCTCTGCCCGTGCAGTCCCGGGCGGCGGCCACCAGAGGGCCCTGCCCCCTCCTCCCGCCAGAGGCCCAGCCCCACCCCTTCCTACAGCTGTTTCCCGCAGGAGATTGACAGCTGGGCTCTCGGTTGCCATGGGGATAAGCAAATGAGGACGGAGGGGCTGGGGCTCCGATTGGCCCGGGGGCGCCCGCCCCTCCCGGGGAGGCGGGGCAGGGCAGCTGGAGCTCCCTGCTCTATAAAGGGGAGCTCGCAGCCCTGCACTCAGCCGTGGGAGGCGGGGCCGACCAGCGGCCCAGGCGGGGTGCGGGAGCCGTGGGAGGGGCAGCCCGAGGCGGCGGCCGTACCTCCACCCTAGCCATCGTCTGGCAGCTGGGAGGAGGAGGCGTGGGCCTCAGGCCACCCGACGGACCCTGCCGGCGACGTCCCCCAGCGCGCCTGGCCGGAGTTGGCTTCGTGAAACTTTTTCCCAGCGCTTCTCAGAGCCGGTGTCCCCCGCGCCCGCCCAGACCGCGGTCTGTGGGGAGCAAGGGGGGGGGAGAGGCCCGCGGCTCCCCCCCCACCGCTGCCCCTAGGGGCGCGGCAGGGCGCGGCGGCAGGGCTAGGGTCCCGGGCGATGGCCGCGGAGCTGGCGATGGGCGCTGAGCTGCCCAGCAGCCCGCTGGCTATCGAGTACGTTAACGACTTCGACCTGATGAAGTTCGAGGTGAAGAAGGAGCCGCCCGAGGCCGAGCGCTTCTGCCACCGTCTACCGCCCGGCTCGCTGTCCTCGACGCCGCTTAGCACGCCCTGCTCCTCCGTGCCCTCCTCGCCTAGTTTCTGCGCTCCCAGTCCGGGCACTGGTGGCGGCGCCGCCGGCGGCGCGGCTCAGGCTGGGGGTGCCCCTGGGCCTCCAAGCGGGGGCCCAGGCGCCGTCGGGGGCACCTCGGGGAAGCCGGCACTGGAGGATCTATACTGGATGAGCGGCTACCAGCACCACCTCAACCCCGAGGCGCTCAACCTGACGCCCGAGGACGCGGTGGAGGCGCTCATTGGCAGCGGCCACCACGCCGGGCACCATGGCGCGCACCACCCGGCGGCTGCCGCGGCCTACGAGGCCTTCCGGGGCCAGGGTTTCGCGGGCGGCGGCGGCGGCGCGGACGACATGGGCACCAGCCATCACCACGGCGCGCATCACACTGCCCACCACCACCATGCCGCCCACCACCACCACCACCACCACCACCACCACCACCCTGGCGGCGCGGGCCCTGGCGGCGCGGGCCACCACGTGCGTCTAGAAGAGCGCTTCTCCGACGACCAGCTGGTGTCTATGTCGGTGCGGGAGCTGAACCGGCAGCTCCGCGGCTTCAGCAAGGAGGAGGTCATTCGGCTGAAGCAGAAGCGGCGCACGCTCAAGAACCGCGGCTACGCGCAGTCGTGCCGCTTCAAGCGGGTGCAGCAGCGGCACATTCTGGAGAGCGAGAAGTGCCAGCTCCAGAGCCAAGTGGAGCAGCTGAAGCTGGAGGTGGGGCGCCTGGCCAAGGAGCGGGACCTGTACAAGGAGAAATACGAGAAGCTGGCGGGCCGGGGCGGCCCCGGGGGCGCGGGCGGGGCCGGCTTCTCGCGGGAGCCTTCGCCGCCGCAGGCCGGGCCCGGCGGGGCCAAGGGCGCGCCCGACTTCTTCTTGTGAGCGTCGGACCTCAAGCCCGCGCCGCTGCCCGGGACAAGCTCGCGCGGCTCGCCGGGGGCCGCGCACTCAGACCCCTTCTGGCCTCGGCTGGGGGCTCTTCCCGCCGCGCGGCCTCTTGCACCCAGCCCGGGTTCCCGCGCACCTCCCCAGTCGCGGACCCGACGTTGTCACGATTCCTCTGCCCGCCGAGAACGGCGACGTCCAAGGAAACTTGAGCCAGGTCTACCTTACTCCAGAGCGTCACCTGTACATATGTCGAAAGTGTTCTCTGTCCGGCCTCCGCCCCTGCCCTCCAGAGCGGCCACGCTGCGGTCCCACGTCCCTCCCCGCGGCCTGCCCCGCCCGCCCCCTGTGTGTTCTTCCCTTCTGCCTCTTTTTTCCTTGTCTTTATTTTTTTTTTTTACTTCCCTCGCCCTTCTAAAGCGATCTTATTTGCGAAGTATTTATATTTATTTTGCTTGGTAACTAGAAACCTTGGAGGAAGCCCCTTCCGTCCCCAGCCGGGTGGCCCTCGGATGGCGAGCCCAGCATGCGTCGCCCGCTCGTAGTGCCCGGCCTTTCCTGCCCTGTGCCCGCTTGCACCCCGCCCTGCTTTCGGCGTTCCCGGAGACAGAATCCGGAACGCGGTCCGCGCTCGTCCGGCCTGCTGCCCTGCTGTACTCGACTGGGGGGGGGGGGAGGGGGGAGAGGCGCGGGCCCGGCCGCTGGGGCTGGCCTGGACCCGCGCTGCGGCTTCTCTATGCACCGAACGTATTTCTGACTCCTGGAAAAATATATCTTATTTTAACTTTTGAGAGAAGAGAAAGAAAAAAGTAATGCACAGTATTTCTAGCAAAAAATTTTTTAAATGGGAGGCTTCGGCCTGAACCTCCTGGCATGGGGCAGGTGGAGATAATGTTTTTATTTTAATTTAAATTGTATTTCGTTTCGTTTGCGAATTTTTTTTTAGAGCGTGATCGATTTTTTGGACTGTGGCAGAGTTGAGGGCAAGGAGGCCGGTGCTCTGGCCCCTCTAAGCTAGGCAGGATCCCTGCCTCCGACTGGGGATCTCCGGGTTTTTCAAGGGGCCTCCATGGCCCACACCAGGACTCCGGCTGGTCCTGCCCAGCGCTCAGAGCAGAAGACAGGCCAGCTCAACAGCTCATTGAAAATTTCGTTGCGTCGTTGTTTTTTGTTGTGTTCTTTTTCATTTGCTATGAAAATGAGGAAAGGAAAAAAATACACAATAAAAATAAATCTCTTTAGATCCAGAAGTCACTGGAGCCTGGCTAGTTTGTCAGTGGCTTTTGATTTTGCCATGTTTCTACCTGAATAGCAGGAAAACGGGGTCCCTGCAGCCCTAGCTCTGGGTGCCGGGAGTAGGCAGGACCAGGGAGAATCTGAGGTGGCTGTCCGCAGGCTCTGTGCCCCACACACCTTGGAACTGCCCCTGGGGAAGAGGCCAGGAAGCTGGTAACAAAGGCCGCTGAGCTGCTGGGCACACAGGACCTGGGGCATCCTCGGTGGAGACCCAAATGTAGAACTGCTGTATCCTGATGGCAGGGAACTGTCTGCAGCCCTCTAAACCCACTGGCCTCCCACTTACAGGTGCACTCCTCTGACTGGCTCAGACTCACCATTGAGAGGCAGCACCCCTGGAAACCCCTTATGAGGGCCCAGGGTAGCTAGGGGTGTTGTAGTGGATGTTTCCCTATCTGGGCTACGGGAGGGTAATCAGGTGCCGGCTGCGGTTTGCAAATTTGGAGAATGAGCTGCTTGCCTGCGGCAGGCGGGAGTAGCACCGTGTCGGTTTCCTGTCTTGGTAAAGCAGAGACTTTCTCAGCGGGAGGGCAGTGGTCCCTTGAGTGAGTTGGCTGAATTGCTAGGGGGGGAGGTTTGAGACAGGGTCTCACTCTGTCACCAGCGCTGTCACCCAGACTGGAGATCAGAGGCATGATCACAGCTCACTGCAGCTTCAAACTCCTGGGCTCCCTTAGCCTCGGAGTAGCGGGATTCCAGACACCTGCCACTGCTGCTAGTTTTTCTATTTTTTGTAGTTACAAGGTCTCTGTCATTCTCTGGCTGGTCTCTTTTATTGTCTTAATCATCAGAGACCCAGAAAAGAAGTCCTTTGCTTTAGGCTCAGACTTGTAGGAAGAGATTTGTTTTGGGTCTCTGGAGGGTTGAGCAAAATCCCAGGAGTTGAGTCTGGCTATGCACAGTCCCTGCAGGGAGAGAAGAAATGTGGGGTAAGGAGTGGGGTGAGAGTTAAACAAGAGTAATTCGAGTAATTCGGAAGACTGTGGTTTGACAAGAGCTACTGGAGAGGGCTGAGCAGTTTCCAGACAACCTTGGAACAGCTCAGACGTGAGGGTTGGGGTGTTGGTTTGCAGGGACCCTCTATCCCCAGAGAGGGTCCAAGGGCTGTGCACACACTCCCAGACTGGGTTTGCTGGCTCCTTGGTGGCAGGTCAAAGTTGCGATCAAGAGGGGCAGCGCCTGTGGCTCAACGGAGTAGGGCGTTGGCTCCAAATGCCAGAGGTGGCGGGTTCAAACCCAGCCCTGGCCAAAAACTGCAAAAAAAAAAAAAAAAAGTTGCAGTCAAGAGCAGAGGACACTGACACGACACCAGACACCTTAGTGTTCCACCCTGAGGGTCATTTGCACAGAGCCTTCCTCCTGGCCACCTTTGGTCAGCGGCTGGGAAGCAGTGGTGGGCAGAGGGCCACACTGTCACCCTCCCTGATAGGCTGTGGGAGGGCTCTGCCAGAAGCTTACAAGTTTGGGGGCTTGGGGGAGCCGCACCCCTGATGCCAGTGTCTGGGCCAGCATCCTGTCTTGTCCATAGCAATCTCAGAAGCTGGGCCAGAGCTGTGGGCCCCGGACAGCAGATTCTGGGTTTGATTCCCTGTCTCCCATTTCCTCCCTCCCTCTTCCTCTCATCGCAGGCTCCTCCACCCAAACCAAGGTGCCGACAAATGGGGAGCTCCTGGGGCAGGAGGAGTGACTAATTCTTGTGTTCAGATCGGATCTTTTCAACCACTTTGCAGGAAGCAAGACAGGGTAGGTGGAAAGCACCGTGGGCCTCCCTTCTGCCCAGATGAGGGCTTCAGGCAGCAGTGGGCAGAGGCCAGCTCCGGGGAAGTTGGTGGCCTGGGCAGGCCGTGGAAGGGAGGCCTCAGGGCTTACATCCCTGGCCATAGGTGGCCCTGGGAGGGCTGAAGAGTGCAGGTGTGTGCAAAGGGGGTGCTCCGTATGTGTGTGTCCATGCAGGTATGTGAGTAGCAGCCCCAAAGTACCCAGACAGAGCCACCTGGACAGCAGATCCGAGGGAAGCTAGAAGGTGGCTGGACTACCTCCTTGTTCCCTTATGTCCCAAGAGGGCGGTGAGGGCCCCTCACCTGGGTGTCCCTGCACCTCAGCACCTGGAACAGAACAGGAAAGCTTCGTCACTTCCCCTTGCTGCCCTCTGGCCCCACACAGCCAGCCCTCTTCACCTGCCTCCTGGAGAGTCCACAGCAGGGATAGAATGACTAAACCCATAGCCCTGATGCTGGAGCTCTGAGGGACACAAGAAAACCAAGGTGTCTCGGCGCTCATAGCACAGTGGTTACGGCACCAGCCACATACACCGAGACTGGTGGGTTTGAACCCAGCCTGGGCCAGCTAAATAACAATGACAACTACAACAAAAAATAGCCAGCCGTTTTGGTGGGCACCTGTTATCCCAGCTACTTGGGAGGCTGAGTCAAGAGAATAGCTTAAGCCCAAGAGTTTGAGGTTGCTGTGAGCTGTGACACCACAGCACTCTATTGAGGGCAATATAATGAAAAGAAAAGAAAACCAACATGAGGGGTCTTTGGTGGGAGAGCCCTGGGAGAGGAGAGGGTTGAGGTTTAGGAGACAGGGAGACCAGAAATAGGGGAGGCGGGGCACAGGGGAAGGAGTTTCCCTCCTCCCTCAGTTTCCAGGGGGAGTTGTGGGAGGCTGAAGAGGCATGCAGTCTTGTGCCTGGGGGCCCTGAGGGAGGACAGGCCAGCACAGACACACACACTCACACACAGCACACACTGGACCCGGGCCTGCTGCATACTGGACACCCATTGCCAGGTAGGTCGCCAGTGCCCTCTCCCAGGCCTGGACTGCAGGTGCCCTTCACAGGGTGTGCCCACCATTGCCTCCTTCCCTGGGAATTCCCAGTTGCTGGACCCAGCCCCAACTCCCAGCCAGGAAAGCTTCCAAAGTGGGGACCACCCTAACCAAAAATCCCAAACCCTCGCATGTCCTGCTCTGCCCCTGCCCAGGGCTCCTCCAGGTCTGCAAGGCACCCCCAAGCAGGGCACAGCCAGCTCACTCTTCCTTATTGGGTTAAGGACTGCAGGAAAAATCTGGGTGCCAGTGACAATTACCCCAGGGAAGCCATATCCTGCGTGCTATCAGCCATTGGTGGCCTTCAAGACTGCTTTGTGCAGGGGTTCAGGCCCCCCAATCTGCCCTCCTGTTACCACTCCTGGCCAGGCCCCCTCTTTGCCTCCTTTTATAGCTGCTTCTCAGGTTGTGACCAGGAGGTATCCTCTTCCCCAGCTCTCTCGAGGAGGAGCTGGCAAGCTGCCACATGTGTGCACACACATACATGCAGACAGCCAGGTGTGTGAGTGGAGACACACACATGCACAGACACTGCTACGCGGACACATGAGTACCGGCACCCACACAGCAGCAGACACACCTGTGGGGCCCACACACGTGGCCCTGCGCACATACAGGCATGGAGACCTCCACACGGGTTTGGTCTGTGCCATTCCTGTCCACGGGGCCATCCCAGAGAAGTGCTGTCCTCAGCCAGGTATGGCCCAGCCCCCTGCCTGGGCTGAGGGGCCAGAGGATGAGAAATCTGAGCCGGTCCCCATCCCCACCCCTGCTATCCTGGCCTCTCCTTGCTGCCTCTCTCCCAGCCTCTGTCCTCGCTGTCACCAGGATGGAGGCCTCATTCTCCTTGGCCGGCCACTAAAGGCTCAATGTGGAGGTCCACCCTAGGACCATGCCCTCTTCCAAGAGCAACTGTGAGGTACAAGGCAAGACCAGCCCTGCCTCCCCCACCCTAGAGCCAGCTGCCTGGTCAGCAATTTGGGTCCACAGAGTCCCGCTAAGGGCCAGGGTGGTTGAGAAGGGTACAGGGAAGTGGGCTTGGGTGCCCCCTCTCCCAGACTCAACCCTAGCCCAGCCCAGCTTGGGAGGAGGGAGAGTGCAGATGGAGCTCATTGAGAGCCTATAGCCAGGTTTTCTAGATGGAGGGGGCCTGTGGAGAGCCGTGGAAATTGCAGGAGGGGGGGCTGCAGGTTAAGAGTCTCAGAGGAGCAGTTGAGGGCAAGCTTAGGGTTAGATAGCATCTGCCCCAGTGGCCCATGTGGTCCGGGAGGGGGCGCTTGGGCTTGGCCAGCAGCCGTGGGTGTCTCCTGAGAGGAGGTGTCCAGGGGGCAGCCAGGAGCGGGCCCTGAGACGGATGCAGGGAGAGGTGGGGAGCCAGTTGTGGAGGCAGATAGGAGCCGGGGAAAGTGGGGCCCCAGCTAGAGGAGCCTGAAAAGGCATTTCCCAGGCAGATAGGGGTGGTAGGGTGGGGGGCTCCTTCAGGGCCAAATTAGGGGGCGGAGCTGATAGGGACACGGACACTCCCAGACCCCGTGCTCATGCTCCCTCAGAGGCTCCTGCACCAGGGAGCAGTGACAGAGTAATTTGCAGCTGGAGGCTCTGCGCCTGCCTAATTCGCAGTGACACTGCTCAGCTGCTGAGGGCTCAAGCTGTCACAGCCAATTAGCCCGAGGGGCTGGGAGGGAGGCTGTGGCAAGCTAGGGGGGTGGCCCTTCCCACCTAAGGCCCAGCCTCAAATGGGAGAGAAGGTGATGAGCCTAAGAGACTGAGGCAGTCACTGTGTTGCTGGCCCCTTGGGCAGGCTCCTGGCCTCTCTGGCCCTGGGGACCCCCCCATTATACCTCCACTGTACTGCTCTGCACCTTCTCAGCCTATCCCCAGCTCCCCTCCCTTGCTGCCCCTCCACACACACACAGAAGACAAGGACTTTACCCAAGGTAGCCCTGGCAGGGCCAGCTAGCTATGTGGTTCCTCTACTAAGGAGGGTCCTGAAGTCCCTTCTCCTACAGCATCCATACACCTCCATTTCAGAACCAGGTGTGTCCTGGTCACCTCTTCCTGGTCAGGTGGGCAAACCCTGCCCTCTGGAAGTCTGGGCAGATGCCTGGGAAGTCCCTGTCCTGAAGCCTCTTGCCCAATTTTTGGCATAGTGCTGGGGTCCTCAAACTATGGCCCGCGGGCCACATGCATTGGTGTGAATTGTATTTGTTCCCATTGTGTTTTTTACTTCAAAATAAGATATGTGCAGTATGCATAGGAATTTGTTCGTATTTTTTTTAAACTATAGTCTGGCCCTCCAACGGTCTGAGGGACAGTGAATTGGCCCCCTGTTTAAAAAGTTTGAGGATGAGGTGGTGCCTGTGGGTTAAAGGAGTAGGGCGCTGGCCCCATATACTGGAGGTGGCGGGTTCAAACCCAGCCCCAGCCAAAAACCGCAAAAAAAAAAAAGAGTTAAAAAAATTGAAAAAAAGAAAAAAGTTTGAGGACGCCTGGCATAGAGGCGCAAAGGGAGCAGCTGCTACCCTGGGGGGCAGCCACCCTCCCCCGAGACAGAGGAGTTTTAAACACAGGAGGCTTCTCCCCGAATTTCTGCTTTCTTCTTCCTTTTTTTTTTTTTTTGAGACAGAGTCTCACTTTGTTGCCCCAGGTAGAGTGCCCTAGTGTCACAGCTCACAGCAACTTCAGACTCCTGGGTTCAAGTGATTCTCTTGCCTCCTATCCTCTAGGTAGGATTATAGGCACCCACCACAATGCCCAGCTAGTTTTAGAGATGACTCAGGCTGGTCTCGAACTTGTGAGCTCAAGCAATCTGGCCGGCTTCGGCCTCCCAGAGTGCTGGGATTACAGGCAAGACTTCTTCAACACTAAGCTGCTCCCTCCGTACAAAAGCCACCTGCATTTCCCCAGTCTCTGCAAGGCCCTCATCCTGCCCCCTGGACCTGTCTGCCCCAGAGCTTTGAGCAGTGCAAGGACCTTGCCTGGGGCCACAGCACAGCCACCACCCGGCTGCCCAGGGAGACCCTGGGGTTTAGGCAGGGAAGAGGAGGAGAACTCCTGTAGGTGCTGGCTGGGAGCTGAGAACCCCCCCTCACCCTTGCTGAGGGCTCTGGGCCTGTTTGCTGCAGTGGGGGAGGGACTGCACTTTGCCAGGGTGGGGCACAGGATCCTGAAATGGAGTGTCAAGAGGTGGCACTTGTCATGGTATGTGAGACACAAGACACAGGATGCTTTTGCTGGGGCAAGAGCCAAGAAGTGGAGCAGTGCTGGGTCCCCTAACTCCTGCAGGTGAGTGTGGGGTGGAGGGTGGCTCTGCCAGTGGGAGGAGGGAGGCAGCAGCTGAAATAAAGGAACCAGGAGTAAGGGGGGTGAGGGGAGAGGAGAGGGGTATGGGGGAGGTGGGGAAGAGCCTCCCAAGGGCAGCAGTGCTGTGCCCAGTGCTTGGTCTGTGTGGGGAGAGGTGGGGCTGCAGGGCTAGTGGGCAGGAAATGGCGGGACACCTTGAGGCTCAGTGGGGGTTGGCAGGGCCCCTGCTTCTGTGCGGACAGATTATAGGGACAAAGGCAGGACCTGAGAGGCCATTGCCTGGTCCAGGCTGGGTGGCCAGCCCCCTGAGGCCTGCAGTCTGCCCCTTCTGCTTCTGCCCTATACTTTCAGACAAGCTCTGTGTTCTCAACATGGTAGAAAATGGAAATTGTAGCCTGCTTTGGCTTTCTCCAGGGTTCCTTGGGCCAGGCGTACAGTCCTGGTGGGGATAGGACACACAGATGCATTGGGCCTGACTCCTTGCCCTTCTGCTCCTGCCAGGCAGGGCCTCTGGAGCGTCATGTCAGGGGGTCTGTCAGCGGCCTGCCCTGCTGGGCTGCTGCCCACCATGGGGTGAGGCCAGGGCCCAAGGCTGCCTGTTCAGCCTCCATTTCCTCATCTGTGACCTGAGGGCATCAACAAGAGAACCTGCCCACAGGGAAGTTGAATGTGGCACCCATCCCGCCAGGCCCCTGAGTCTGGAGGAAGGCCTGAGGTAGGAGACTGGCGCAGTGCCCCGGAAGGGAAGTCTGAGGGTGCTGAAGCCCTGCTGGCACCATGACACTGAGGGCTCATTGTAGGGGCATTTAGACAGCACCCATCGGGGGTGAGGCCAGGAAAATCCTGGTCATTGCCAAGACACTAGTGCCCTTCTCAGGAGCGGGATGGAGGCTGCCCATTGCCTGGGAGGTGAGCCATGTGGGAGATGCGGGGCACCAGGGTCTTGTCATTGGCCTTGGCTGGGTTTGGTGGGCAGCTCCCCAACTCCTTGACCTCAGTCACCTCCCAGCACCAAGCAAGGCAGTGGGCAGACAGGGCATCTCAGTGGGCTGGGGTCAGCCCAGCTCCACTGCCAGCTCTGTCCCTCATCAGCTGGAGGCAGGGAATCTACCCTCACTGGGCTCAATTGTCTGGCCTGTAAAAAGACATTGAGCTCCCCCAACCCCTCACCTACACAGGGTCCTTCTGAGGGACAAAGCAAAAGGTGCTTTGTCAATCTGGGAAGGCTTCCTAGAAGAGGAGATTGTGTGTAGAGGCAATGGTGTGGCGTGGATGTGCCTCTCCAGGGGTGCTGTGCAGGGTTTGTGGAGGTCCCCTTCACAGTCAGGGACGTCTTGGCCACATTTGTGTGGCTGGGAGTGGAGCTTGGCTCCTGATGGGAGGAGCAGCAGTGGCCTCTGCCTGCTCCCTCCACCCCCAGCCTAGGGGCTGCTCAGGAGGACAGAACGGCTCCAATACTTTAATACTTTCTGCCAAATTTGAGGAGCTTAGAAACTCCAGGGCCCTGGACAAGGCACTTAGGGCCATGTTGAAATTATGATCCAGGAAGGGAGACGCTTAGTATTCAAAGGGAATTCTTTATACAAGAATTCATGTGAGACCGGGCTTGGTGGTTCATGCCTGTAATCCTAGCACTATGGGAGGCCAAGGCAAGTGGATTGCTTGACCTCCCAGGTTGGAGATCAGCCTTAGCAAAAAGCAAGACTCCATCTCTACTAAAAATAGAAAAACTAAGGCAAGAGGATGGCTTGAGCCCAAGAGTTGGAGGTTGCTGTGAGCTATGAAGCCATGACACTCTACCCAGGGCGACAATTTGAGTCTCTGTCTCAAAAAATAGAATTCATGTGAAAAATCCAAGCACATTCCTAGCCCCCACTGGCCTGCACTTTTTAGTCATTCAATCTGCTCCTCCCACACTTTAAAATAACATTTAAAATGCACTGCATAAGGGAGGTGCCTGTAGATCAGTGGTGGGATGCCATCCCATATACCCAGGGTGGCAGGGTCAAATCCACCCCCACCCGAGCTGCAACAAAAAAATAGCCGAGCGTTGTGGCAGGCGCCTATAGTCCCAGCTACTCAGGAGGCTGAGGGAAGAGAATCGCCTAAGCCCAGGAGTTGGAGGTTGCTGT
>CAUYON010018910.1:0-23722 GCA_963573935.1 Arctocebus calabarensis
AGTATCAATGTCTTTATATAGTGATCAAGAAAATGCCATGAAGGCTATCTGTAACAGTACGATCAAAACATTTCTGAATGTATATGAATCGTGCCCTATGATTGCACCAATGTACAGAATTATGATTAAATAAAATTATAAAAAAAAAAAAAACAGGGATGTACCTGCTACATAGAAAGAGCTCAAGACATTTCAGTTATTACTGCTCACAATTCTCAGCATTAGTGATTTTACTTAGGAATCATTGTCAGATTTTTATATTTGTTTCAAAATATTTTGCTTTTATTCAGGTTTTTGGAATTAAAATGCTCAGGTCCATTGCGTTTAAGCCACTAGACAAATAATCTCTAGTTTTAATCATATGTACGGTAATGACATATCTGATAACTTCTATCCTTTCCACCATATTTAAAGTTCTTGATTCCCCCTGTATCCAGCACAGCAATTTCTCACAGATGATACATGCTTATACAGTTTTCTTCATTGGCTGAAGGAATGAACTTTTTGTTTTTCAGTAACTAATTACAGTTCTTACAGATTGTCCTAAATCACTACACCATAATTAACTGTGTTTTCTTCTGCAGATTATAGATTAGAATGCCCTCATTAGCTCATTCATTAATTTTTATGATTGTCTACAAGTATCATTACTTAATGTAATATAAATATGGTGAAAAAATGCTGTTCACAAAAGGAGAGCTGTATTAAGTCAGAAAACTTGTTAGTGATTGTCAGTTGAATTAAAATCTATATTATACCACACTCCAAAAAATAAATTCATCTGGCCCTGAGAATCCATTTGCTAAAGGTTGATTTTGCTAAAGAGAAATTACAAAAGTGCAGGCTGGAATATGTGGAACATTTTGTATCAGTTTATTTATTTATATTAGCTGCCAGAAGCAAAAGGAAACTCAGAAGGTCAAGGCTAGTGTTGCATTTAGAAATTACACTATTCACAGTAATATTTGGACGAAGTAAAGTTTACATTTGTTTGACATCATTGACATCTGCTTCACCCTACTAGACCCTCTTAAATTAATACTGGAATCCAAATACACAAAGATGCATCTGTTTGACTCAAATGAAAATTGACTAAGAATTATGACCTGTAAGCAAGCTACCCCCTAAGGGTAGTTCTGTAAAATTACCAAGCTGTTTCCTTTCTATTTAAAGTGCTTGACATCAGAAAAGTCTTCATTCTATGTAGCAGAAATCTAGAAAAGCAGTCTAAATAATTTCAAGAAGAAAATATGCATTTTTTAGAAGTTACTATTCTGAGTATGGTTAAGAGTGGCAACATATAATTTTTTCTATGCCTAAAACTCTACATTGAAAAACTGAAGTGCTGCCGTAAATTATTATTAATACAATATTGCTCTATGAGTCAAACTGAGAGAGTTAATTTTTTACCATTAGTCAAGGTCCGCAGTAATGCATTGTGCGAGAATGCAGTAAAAGAGCTACAACACTAGTGATTTGGAACCACAAAGATCTGAAAAAATACTATGGAAATTCCACCCTGCTACAGAGCAGAGCTCCTTGGAGTGCACTGAGGGTAAAATGACAGTTAATTCACCTTTAAGTGGCGGTGAGTCCCAGGGGAGCCAAGAAATATAAATCAAGACAGAAAATGTGATTGGAAAAGAAAGAACAAAGAACTGTAAATGGAGGCTAGAAAGGGCTAGGAAAGCGCAAAAGGAGAAACAAGAAGCTCAGATGGATTTTAGTCAAAAACTAGGAGAGCTTTGAGCCAAGACAGAAAAGAAGAGATCTAAAATGTGCGTGTCAGAGAGGGAAGAAACTCTTCAGGGGAAGTGGTTTTGAGCTCCCCGATCTCACCAAGCTCACCAGTCAGACCGTGGCCCACCGTCTCATTTGCACTTCCTTCTCTGCCCCCACAAATACGGCTAGGGGCTCATCCCACCCGTACCCAGCAACTCCCTCCCCCCTTGCTGTCAGTAAGATCTCCCGGATCTTTATTCTTTCCCTCCAGGAAGTTTTCCACACCCTCCTGCAGATTTATAGCTGATTCCCTAAACAGGACACTTCCTTTAAAATACTCTCACGTGGAGCCTCTGAGGCTTCCAGTCCACAAACCCTCCCCCGATAGGGCCAAAGTGGTGACTTATCACCCTTGCTTCAACAATTTGGGGAACTCTTGGTTAGGAAGCACAAACAGCTGCATCTCCCCATTTTTATCACCTTCCAGACTTCCCTCCAGATGCTAACGTCAACGATGATATTTCTCAGTCAAAATTTTTCCTTCTCCTCATCTGTTTTCCTACATGGCATCAATGTTGAGGCGCCATTAAACTGTCTTGGGAGTTACTTCACTTCTTCATGTCTGCTGACCTTTCTTTTCATTTCCCCTCAGGTTCTCACACTGGCGTGGTAGAATGCTGAGTTCATAATTACCTGAAAATGCTCACTTCCAAGATCGCAAACTCCCAATATTCGTATTAAAGAAATGTCCTAACAGTGACTGCCTGAGTGCTCCGGCAGGGCCCTGGAGGTTAGGAAGACCTTGGCTCATTTTTCATAGATGAGGCTCTCAGCCTCAAGTGTGTGTATTTCTTTCGAAATCCATCCAGAATTTACCTAACACATACCCAGCATAGGACTGGATTACAATGCCACAACCTAAATACATTGAATAAAATTGTAGGAAAAGTAATTTATGTCGGGAAGTATGGAACCAAAAGGCGTAAAAGGCTTATGCCTAACTGTCCCTGCACATTTTCTTCTGTACAACTCAAATAACTACAGAAAGTTGGCTTTGGTAAATACCAGAGGAATCATAAGAAAGAAATGAAACATAGTGATTTTCTTCCACCAACGTGATTGGGATAGTTTAGAATACCACCTCCTCCAGTGTCCGGGGGTCATGATGATACTCAAGTTAGATGAAGAGTCACCGATACACTGCGGTTCTTTGGCTCTGTTGTTTGTCAATCGTGCAGCAGTGAGAAGGGACAGAGGTCAAACCAGCTGCTCAGGAAACATCCAGGGAGCCCTGGAGGAGGAGTAGGAGGAGGGCAGCTTACTTTGCCATTTCTTAGTAGTAGTGGGTTTGCCAAGTCACCTAACCTATCCAAGCCACTGTACTTCTCAGCTCGAAAAAGACAATGCCATCCTCCTTTTATTGGTTATGTGACCATCTCATGAGATACTATCTTCGAAAATCCTCTGTAATTTGCAAAGCTGTATAAAATGGGTCTATGGATGTGTGTCTTGACACTTTCCAAGTCAGAGAACATACTGAGATCCTTGGCAAGACAGCACTGTCACTTCACAGGAAATATATTTACACCACGTTTAAGGTGGGCTTCTTACTCCTACGTATGTCAGTAACCGTAGCCCTTCTGTATGAAAACTTATTAAATTCTGTTGACGAAGCCTACATATTCTGGACTTTTTCCCTAACTCGTGGAGAGGAACCTATTTGAGATCTACATACTGACCTCAGTCCACCCTTCTATGTCACCCATTATTGACCTCAGCTGGCTAAACTTGGCCATCTTTCAGACCCGCGTCCCTGAATCTCTTTCCTTTATTTAGTTTGGCTTCCCTCTGAAATGGCCATTCTGCTTTCCCATCAGCTGTCACCATTTTCTCGCCACACGTTCAGTTCCTTCCACTGTCAATAATCAATGTCATCCCTTCTAAAACCTCCAAAACCTCTCTGCAAAAACAGCCGTAACTTCCTAACTGTCTCTCTCCATACTCTCTTTCCAGCTCACAGGCTGTCCGAAATTGCTACAGGCTTTGATACTTTGAAATCTTCTCCTCCCTTGGCATTTATAATAATGAATAAAACTTAACTGACATTCGCATAGAAAAAAATGAAACTAAAATCTTTTGAAATTGTCTTAAAATTTTAGTGAGCCCTTTCAAATAATCACTAAATTCCAGTTCCATTTTTCACATCAAATTTGAAACTGGACATGCAATTCTCCTCCGTAATCCCTCTCACAATCCTCAGCATCTTCCAAGGTCCTGCTAAAATGTCAGTTTTGTCCACAACAATTTTTCTGTCCCTATTAATCACTCCCTCTTCTACAGCCCCCAATTTTTACTTTTATCACAGCATGCCTCATATGCAGAATTGTAATGTTTTAATTGTGCGTAAATCTGCCTTCACAGGGATCGTGCCGACCCAAGTCTTCTTCACTGTAGATATCCAATAATGAATTTTTGAGGAAAGAACAATTGTCGGACTGCCTTAACTGCCTTAACCCGTTGTTATTATTTTGAAACATTCTGTTATACAGAAAATACTAAAGTACTCATAAGGAAATGAAGATATGAGTCTTTCTTTTTTATTAAATCATAGCTGTGTACATTAATGCAATCATGGGGTACAATGTGCTAGTTTTATATACAATTTGAAATATTTTCATAGAACTGGTTAAGATAGTCTTCATGGCATTTTCTTAGTTATTGTGTTCAGACATTTATATTCTACACCTAGTAAATTTCACATGTACCCTTGTAAGATGCACCGTAGGTGTGATCCCACCAATTACTCTCCCTCCCCTCCTTGCCCCTTTCCCCATACTTTTGGGCTATAATTGGGTTAGAGCCTTCATATGAAAGCGATAAATTAGTTTTATAGTAGGGCTGAGTACATTGGATATTTTTTCTTCCATTCTTGAGATACTTTGCTAAGAAGAATATGAGTGTTAAGACTATTCCCTGGTCTCACAAATATTAAGCAACTCAACTTTGGATATTTGGTAAACACTGCGTCTGGAATTTGGAGACAAGAATTTTAATATAAACATTTTGATGAAACAGTGCAACTGCTCTAATAATTTTTATTATTTCACAACTGAATTAAAGCTAATAATTATTTTGGTAAGTGTGAGAAACAGTTCTGAAAAGAAGCGGACTGCTATGCTGACTCATAAGTCTGAGAGTAGAATCCATGCACTATGGTCGCAGTATCCACAATGGAGGGTCAATCATTCCAACTCTGTAAAAAAGAGTTTGTGGACTACATCAAGTTTAAGAATTCGGGTAATAAATCTAGTGCGAAAAAGCAAACGTAGCAAATGACTGTCACATTTACTTGAGACTTCAGGAATTTGGTCTATTGAATTCATTTTGTACCTAAGTTATTGCATTGGACGTTAAGGTGGATTTCTCTGCTTTGCCAGAAACCAATTATCATCCATATTTTAATTTATCATAATAGGAAGATACAGTGGCAGATACTGCAGAATATTAGTTACTTTGTTATTTCAGAAAGAAACATGGGTGGGGACAGAAGATTTTAATCAAAGAGTACATTTTAAAATTTCAGTTAGATAAGGAGAATAAGTTCAAGAAATCTACTAGATAACATGGTGACTCTACTTGATAACAATGGATGGTACTCTTGAAAATTGCTAAGAGAATAGATTTTATGTGCTTTCACCACAAGAAAAGTTAAATATGTGAGGTAATGCATATGTTAATTAGCTCAATTTATTCATTCCACAATGCATATGTATTTCAGAACAGCATGTGCATGGTAAATATATACAATTCTTATTTGTCAATTTTGAAAAATACAGAAAAGAAAAGCATATTTGAAAACATAATTTTTGCTTTTATGTTCTATTTTAGAAATTGCTGGCTTCTGCTTATATTTGATCTATGCTTATTATAAAAGTTTGCAGGATATTTTTTGTAACTGTACTTTCAAAGCTCTTAATTATAGCCCTCCTGTACATATGCTGAGAAAAGCAATTAGTCAAATGTTTTCAGGTTCACTTTTCAACTTTACCAAACACTTTTATAAACTATTATGTGGATCATTTTTTTCTCCTCCTTCAAAGAGATTATAGAACTCATTTTGAGTTCCAAATGCATGTTTGTTTTATTCTATTAAATTAGATATCTATGCTGGCAACCAATCAATGCACTAAATTAGTACATGTGCAAGCTTAACTGATTTATGTTCATGTTTAACAGACCAACACACACAACAGCTTGTCTCTGCAGCATTTAATAAACCATATTTATCCACAGTGTCAGAGAAAAACAGAAGAGGCTCTGATATATGTTGTATTCTTTTTATAAATACATGAAAATAAATATGGAAAAGTAAAGGTGGGTTCTATTTCTATTCATGGGAGGGAAATATACTAACAAAATAACTTGTACTGAGGTTCTGTGAAGAGAAAAGCATTTCGCTTTTCCGTTCTGAAATAGACCTGTTGATAAAGCAAAATTGTGCTTAAAAGTTAATTAGTAAGAGGCATTATGAAATGTTATGGTAAATTAGAATAAATTTTGATTTCATTAGGAATAAGTTCAAAAGGTTTTTATTTTCAAGTTTTCTAAGTTTGTGTTAGTTCATTTATCTTCAAATGTTTTCATCAACCAGTTATTTAAAGATCACACTTAGTAATTGCCCACTTAGAGAATCCTGCTTAATTGAGGTAATAAGACGTGATCAGTTAAAAGCAAATACTGTGCTTTGATATTCGGCAAACTGGGGGTTGAGTCCCAGTTCTGCTCACTAAATGACTTGGGGAAAATTCCTAAGTCTTTCTAAAGCTTAATTCCCTCACTTGCAAATTGTTAACCTTAACAATTCTTGTTTTCAGTGGTTGTTAGGAAAATTGCATGAGAAAGTAAGTGAAGTGCTAAGTAGGGCCCACTCCTGTAAATATTAGCTAGAACTTTTCTTGTCAACATCTGTTATAATTGCAATTTATTATTATTGCAGCACTAATGAAGACATACTGCTACTGCAAAAAGTGTTTGAGAAATCTCCTTGCAAGAAATTGTAAAAAGAATTATCATTTTGTAATGTAGATTGCAGTGAAGGAAGTAGTTAAATCATTTGAAATGAGTTCAGTATTTTCTTTTTACAATAGCTTCTTATTTTTCATACCCGTTTTGCCATGAATTCATAGGGAAAAGGTTCCAGCAGCTCGGGAAGGAGCCTTTCCATTGCATGTGACTAAGCTTGTTATGCCTATTATGCCGCGAATTCACGGGGAATCAATCAGTTAAACAGCATCAACTTATGCTCCTGTTCCATTGGTTCTCTTGGTTTTCCTGTGTGCTATGCTGCACGCCTATTATGCCATGAATTCATAGGGAACAGTTTCCAGCGCCTTATGTGTTTGCCTACCTGGTTCTCTTGGTTCTCCTGTGTGCTACACTGTACACCTATTATGGGAATGAGTCCCAGGAGCTCAGACTCCTTAGCACTGGCTATCACAGAGTGAGCTTCTCTGGGTGGAGCAGGCTGGAGCTTCCTTTGAACCCAGGTACCTTTCTCTTTGGCTTCTTTCTTTTTCCTGATCATTTTCCTTCACACATTTTAGGAAGCTGTCTCGGCTCTTAGAGTGCTTAACATGCTCAATACGAACTTTAATCATCTTGGCAAGAAGCTCGCCCTTAACTTGTTTGTTTACAACAATGCCAACAGTATGCTGGGTGACACTGTAGACTTCCAGTTCAGCCATGGTAACATCTGTGGGGCATGCCTTTTGAACAGTGCCATTCCTTTGATGTCTACAATATCACTCTTCTTGTAGATTCGCATATATGTGGCCAAAGGATCAACTCCACATTTTCTAAAAGGCCTAGAGAATACGGATTGGGGGCCTCTCCTCTTTCCCTTTGTGTCATAATTTTGGTGAATTACTGGAAGATGGTGTCTCTTGCCAAAAGGCTGAGTTCAGTACATTTGGTGAAATAAAAACAATTTAACAGCTAAGACATGGTTAGACCATGTCAAAATGTTTTACTCTAATGTAAGTAGTTTTTATGAATTAAGATACTATCTTTAAGAAGGAAGAAGTATTCGTTCTCTTAAAGTTTCTTAAGGAATGAAATTTTAGGAAGGATACAGGTGCCGAGTATATTTTATTCAAGCACCACTCTGGACATAGATTCCTCTTAATAATCTCATATATATTATGATCTGTATTTTGCAAACAAAAACCTAAGGTTCAAAGTAGCCAAGTAGTTTTCCCGGAAGGCACATAGCAGGTGAGTTAAAGAAGCCAGAATTAAAACTCAGGTCTTGTAAACCAGGAGCCTTTCACTGTGCTGTCTCTAGTTGTGTGTGAGTCTGAAGGTGGAAACTCTGGTTGTGAAAGGGATAGTCCTGGAATATGAAAACGTAAAGAGCTAGAAAAGGCTTCTGTTCTTTATTCATTTCTTTCCCTTAAAATTGGCTATAATTTATGACATTAAGTTCAAGACAATACATGAGATTTGATTTTCTTTATTTAGATATTGTAGAGCTTCTGAATTGGAACTCCAAAATATGCATTTAGATATGCATTCTCAAATAGGATGTATTTGCTCATAACCTAGACTTCTACTGAAATTCAGCAACTTCCTGGATATAAGTCCTTATTCATCTCGATTGAATGTGTCAGGCAGAAATTGATAACATAGCAGAGAGCGGAGATGAGAGAGATTTCCTTGGCAAGACTTAAATCAGAAGAATCAAATACACTAGTCTGTGGTCTTATTCCTGTTTCACTTTACTTTTGGGTAATGTTCAATTCTCTTTCCAAGTGTATTGACATTAGGAGTGACTTTAGCATAGAGCAGATTTTTTTCTGGACTCTCCTAGATAGGCAAGTGGAGAGATTTCCACATATAAGCCATCCTATATGTAGTTGTGTTACTGTATATAAATGAAATCTGTCATAGCTCTGAATGGATTTCTAACACTCTTTTCATTATATTCCTTGAGCAGCTTCAATCTCACTGTGAAGAATTCACTCTGGAAAGGTTCAGAGGACTCAATTAATAGACAGTTTTTTAAATCACCTTAGAGAACTTCTGAATAAGAAAGACGGGTATTGTAATTTGTGGTTGACACAGCTAGAGTTGCAAAAAGTAGCTCATTCCTTACATTATTGTGTATTTTCCAGCACTTACTAATAATGTCTTTCCAAAGGTTTGGTTGTAGTTATAAAATGAGGTATTATCTAAGACGAAAATATTTTTGAAGCAGTTCCTCTCATTTTTTTCTCATCCAGGCTCTGTGCCCTTAAGGCAACTTCATCTGAGGGCTTAGCACATGATCTAAGGATATTAAATAGTCTTCCTGCTTAAGCAAATGAGGCATTAAGGCTGTTTTGTATTCCTGTGGGCTGTCAGGGTTCCTACTGACAGTACAGTTAGCTCTGGGTAGGAAGCGTGGTTTGGAAGGGGATTGTGTGGGTGTGTCATAATGAATCTGTTTTATCTTTGAATGATTCTATATGCTCATGTAAAGCTACCAATTCTTTCTTTTGCCTTTTTCCCCCTTCTCCTTTTAATGGTAAGATAAATCGATCCTAGATTGCTGCTCCAAATGCCGACATCATTGAATATGAAGGTGTCATTGTAAAATGAACCATAGCAAGTTCCTAATAAGCAAGTTCTGCAGGGAGTTACAGTGTTTGACATTTAGCTATAGACTTATCCCCAGTGAAGGAAGCTTTATTCAGTCCATTCATGCTAAAAGAAATGAAAAGTAACAAGTAATTTCATTAGTATTAAATGTATTTTATGTCTTCCGATATTAAGCAATTATATCACAACTTGCCCACTTTCATCATCCATGAAAATTGGAAAAAGAGTGGTTTGAGATTAAGAACTTGATTGATGTAAGAAAAACAAATTATAAATCCCAATGAGACACATTTTACTTCCCTTTATTTAACACAAATTTAAAAGTATATGAAATCACCACGCAGGTGGGAGAGGAAGAAGGGGTGAGAAATAATACCTCTTGGGTACAATGAACACTGTCTGGGTGGCGAGAACATTTATAAGTGTGAATGGTCTTAGAGCTAAAGCTTGTAGTGCTATCTGGAGGAGATTTAAGATCTAACTTTTAGGCTCGGCGCTGTGGCTCAAGCAGCTAAAGCGCAGCCACATACACCAAGAGCTGGCAGGTTTGAATCCAGCCCCCACCTGCCAAACAACAACTACTACAACCAAAAAATAGCTGGGCATTGTGGAGAGTGCCTATGGTCCCAGCTGCTTGGAAGGCTGAGGTAAGAAAATCACTTAAGCCCAGGAGTTTGAGGTTGCTGTGAGCTGTGATGCCACAGTAGTCTACCCAGGATGACAGCTTGAGGCTCTGACTCAAAAAAAAAAAAGATCTAACTTTTATAAAAACTTCTTCAAAATCAGTTATGTCTCACTCAAAACAACAATTCCATACACCCTATGGAATACATACTACAAAAGCCATTGAAATAAAC
The DNA here is from genome assembly GCA_963573935.1 of Arctocebus calabarensis. NCBI lineage: Eukaryota > Metazoa > Chordata > Mammalia > Primates > Lorisidae > Arctocebus > Arctocebus calabarensis. The sequence goes on from CAUYON010018910.1 coordinate 10,218, forward strand.
ACCAAACTGATCATTTCATACTGATTGCTTTTATCAAAATTAGTATAGTCTAGGGAACCCACCTTCTAGATTAATATGAGAAAATGCTTAGAAAACAATTTTCTATTTGACAACTTGGTTTTTAAAAATAAGATCGAAAGCAGATCTGTAATGCAATCATTACAATTTATGTTACCTTGAAAACAGAAAGGAGATGCCACTTCGTTAAATTTGAGATTTTTAACTTTTTACTCTTCACAAGTGCTGAGTAAAAAATTCTCAATGAGTTTGCTTTCAAAGTGCATAAAGATTCAATGATTTGAGAGTTTATTTATTTATGTTCCAGATAAACAATGTACATATTTAGAAGTTGCATTAAGCAATCTGACATAAGATGTGGTCTCATATTCTAGCTGTGGCAACTTCTAAAAGGAATTCATTAACTACCTTTATTACAGTATTCCCAGAGAATAGCTATTCTTTATCTTGTTGGTTTGCTGACACTTGATGAGACAATATTAAACTGATTCTATATGATGACTAATAATGCAAACATTTCAAAAAAGTTCCAACTCTCGATATATCTTTCTCAATATAATTGAACCTGCTATATGAACCTGCAATAGAGATACAGATAGATAGATAGATAGATAGATAGATAGATAGATAGATAGATAGATAGATAGATAGATAGATAGATAGAGTCTTATATATAGATTCCATACACCAAGGATTTAAATGAATTCTGTATTCATCCCTTCTATAACACAAACAATTATTTTGCATATTGATGGTCAATTTGGATATTTGTTGTTTGGTTGCAAATAGGTATCAGAGGGTATTCACAGTTCTGCAATTTGTCTTTTCTTCTCAACACTGTGCTTTTGAAACTTATCCGTGTTTATGTTAGGTAGCTCTGATTCATCCCATTTAACTGCCATGCAGTATTCCATTGTAGTAATGCGTTATGATGTGCTTATTATTTTATTGATGGAAGCTTGTGTTGCTTTCAACTTTTTGCTATTACCATAGTACATATTGTATTGTACATATCTCTCTCAGCAAGTGTGCAAGAGCTTTACTGAGGAGATATACCAGAATTGAAAACAACTGAATTTATGGCAAGCACATCGTCAACATTATCACCAAATAGCTCCCCAAAGTGTTTGTATCAATAGATACGGCCTCAGGAATTTATGGTAGTTTCCATTGCCCATTCATTTGTTCATTCAGTAAATATTTATTGTGTACGCATGTGACAGACACTGTTCTAGAAGTGGGGATATAGCAGTAAACCAACTGTATAAAACTGTCTGTGTAAATGAAACTTTCACTCTAATGGGCAGAAAGGAAATAAATAACCACATGATGTCTCAGATGGGAGAAATGCTACGTACTACGCATAAAAATAAAGCAAGGAAGAGGGATGGTGAGTATTAAAATGAGAGGTGTAATTCTCACTTAGAAACCAGGGAAAACTGTACCAAGAAGGGGATATTTAAGCAAAGGACTGAGGGTAGTAAGGGAAAAGCTGGGCATTCTCAGTCATACTTGGTATTATCATACTTTTTTTAAATTTCAGATGATTATGGGGGTTCAAATGTTTTGGTTACCTGAGTTGCTTTTGCACAGCTCAAGTTAGGGTTATAAACATGCTCGCCCCCTAGATGGTGTTCATTGTACCCAAGAGGTATGATTTCACCAGTCCCTCTTCCTCTCCCACCTGCGTGATTTCATTTCATACTTTTTAATTTGTGTTAAATAAGGGGAAGTAAAAATGTGTCTCATTGGGATTTATAATTTGTTTTTCTTACATCAAGCATATTTTCACATGTTAGTTTTCCATGTGGGTTTTCTCTATTCTGAATTACTTGCTAATGTCTTAGCCCATTTTTCTGCTGGGCTGCTTTCCTGTATCTAAGTGAATAAGAAAACTGTACACTTAGAGATATTATTCCTTTGTTGTTTTTATGTGTTGCAAATATCTTCCACCATATGTGGTTTAACTTTTTACATGTTCGTAATATCTTTTTATGCACAGAAGTTTTAATTTATTTAACATTTATTTTATTGAATTTATCCATCTTTTCGTTAATGGCTTGTATTTAGTTTTTAAGAAATCCTTCCCTATCCTGAATACGTCCTTCTAAATATTTTTATTTTTGTTTGTTTTCCTGTTTGATCTCCAATCTCTTTTGGATCTATTTCTGAGTATGATGTGAGGTAGTCCAATTTGAAGGTTTTCTTCAATGTGGATAATAAATTATTCCATCATTGTTACTTTGTAAACATATAGCTTGAATCTCGACTTAAATGTCATTTGCAAAAATAAGTTCTTGACAATTACACAGTTATGTGTGTATAATATTTTATAATTCCCCTTCTTAAAAATTAAAATGATGAAATAGCCAGGTATTGTGGTGGTGCTTACTATCCCAGCTACTTGGGAGGCTGAGGCAAGATGATTGCTTGAGCCCAAGAGTATGATATTGCTGTGAGCTATGACAGCAGAGCACTCTATCTGGGGCAGAAAGTGAGAGACTCTGTCTTAAAAAGACTTTTTAAATGATGTTAAATTGACCATTCATATTATTATTGTTTAATTTCTGATATCACCCCTCTTCCTCCTCAATACTATAAATTCCATGAGGATATAAAGCATTTCACTTAAAATGGTAAGGTCAGTTCCAACATGGTACCTGGTTTATAAGTGCCCATCAATGGGTTCAAATGATAAATACATAAATTATTTTATTTCAATAATATTGGAGATAAAAATGCATTCACTTCTGATGCCTCAAGTTTTTACCAAGGATGAAAATATTCATAAATTTTTCAATATTTATGTGCTCCTTAGTAAGCTCTAAAAAGTACATAGAACTTGAAATCTTACCATAAGTACAGAAGAAACTCCATAGTTGATCTCCTCTCTCCATTGACCACCACCTTAAGCTGACTTAATTTCCCTAGACTGGACATGAACCACATGGACGTATGAGTACAGTAGGCTTTGTTCCTTATGTTGACCAGTTTGTCATTGTCCCTTGGGTCGTCAACTTACAGAGGTTCTACTGTTTTTGATTTTTGTCCTTCAAGGCTGCCACTTACACAACTGACCCCTTGTCCCAACTTGAAAAGGGATAAGAGATACCCAGGCATCCTGTAAGCAAGTTAGTAAGACATGTTGAATCTGTGACATCACCAATGTGTCATCATCCCTCTCATCGGACCAATTTATCTACATTTACATAGAACTGTAGTATGAGCCATTTTCATTCATGCAAGAGGGTTTTTTTTGTTTTGTTTCTGTTTTTTGACCTCTAAGGTTCTGGAAATGAGTTGAACTTAAGGAAAGTTGGGTGATTTTTTTCTGCTGAAATAAGTATTCTTCTTATAATGATTCCTAGGGTATTTCTTCTTTAGAGCTGGAATAGAGGGTGCAATAATCTTTTCTTTTTCAACAAAGAATATAAATTCATTTTAGAACCAGTTGCTAACCTCTAGCCTAGAGTATTGTAATGTTTCCAGAATTCTCAGCTATCAGTTTTGGAAATTTTTAAGGCTTTCCTTGATAGTTCTTTGTTTATTCCCCCACTTCTTTCTAAATGATTGAAGAGTTGAGGCAGCCTTCATAACTTGAGCCATCTGAGATTTTTGATGGAGGATTTATGTATTTATTCACTCATTCAACAAATATTTAAGGAATGCCTACAATGTTTCAGTCATTCTTCTAAATGGAGGAGATACAATGGTGAAAAAGAGAAGCTAAATCCCTGTTTTATGTTTTATGGGTAAAGATTGTCTAGGAGGCTTTTATTTTTCCAGGAAGTAGCATGTATTTTTAAAAATGATAATAATGTATAATGTTAAATGAGAAGAAAAATAAAGCAGAGTAATGGCACTGAGAGTGAGAAGGATGCTTTTTTTGATAGGGTTATCAGAGAAGACATTAGAGAATGATGAGTCTTAGAACAAGAGTTTCATTTTTCTGTAAGTTGTTCTACTCTTTTGTTCTATAAGTAGAGTATAAGACTCAATTGCAGATCTGGTGATATCCCAATTCACTGGGATCAAATTTTTCCACTCTAGCTCTTGCTTAACTAATTAATTCCTGTTCTTTTTCCACTCTCACTGCATATTGCATTTTCTCCACCATTTTTATAAATTAATATTGAATCCTCCATCTATCTTGGTATTCATATGCTTTTTCTTATACTTTGCCATCTTTCAACCTTCTTCTGTCCTAAATATGTGCTCATTTGTATACCTTACATAATTCTGTGGTCCTGGAGCCACTTACGTGGGCATGTACGTGGGCATAAAAGAGTAAATGTATATGAACATGTAGGCAAAATAGCCTTTGTACATACGTACTCGCCTTAGGTTAAGAGACACAGAAAAGCTAAAAGAAACAACTGCTACTGAGCATTACTAGATACTTCAGAATAATTCTTTATTAAAATTGAGTTATCATTGTAGACCCAATACACAGTTGGGATCAGAGTTCAGAAATGTTTCTCTAGATCAGCAGTGCCTGTACTGTAATCTGTAAACAAATTACTCAACATATTCCGAGCACATAATTAAATATTTCAATACTACTGCCAATGGAATATATTAGGAGCTTAACTTCTAAAAAAAGACAATAATTATAATAGTGGGACCCTCTTCATACTGGTCTTACTCCATTTACCTTTTAAATGTTATCTGTTCAGAATGGTGAAGTAAGCAGTCATTACTTATAATATATATGTAGTATGTATATCTATGTTATATAATAAGTTATGTGATATGTGAATTCATATATATACATTTATATATATAATACATATGCATGATAACATTTTTAAAATCTGATCCCTGTCATATGAGATTCCTAGAGTAGTCAAATTCATAAAAACAGAAAGTGGAGTGGTGATTGCTAGGAGCTATGGAGAGGAATGAATGAGAGGTTATGTTTTATGGGTAAAGAGTGTCAGTTTGGGGAAAAAGTTCTAGAAAGAGATGGTGTTATTAATTATACAATATTGTGAATGTGCTTAATACCACTTAAATGATTAAGTGGTAGATTTTATGTTATATATATGTTATCACAATAAAAAAAAGATGTCCAAAAAAAAATAAAATCAAGTACATACTTAAATATTAGCAAGTTAATTTCCCCCCTCCTCACTAGTACTCGCCTTTCTACCATGCCTTTATATCTACTCTATTTTTATTCAATTTCAGTATGAATTTATACATTATTGCTCAGATCTCAGGAGTTCATACATGCACAACAGAACCTTATAAACGTAAGTAACAAAAGATTGGCGGATCAATAGAAATTGTTTTCTTTAGATCATGACTAATAAGATAAAGTCAGGGTCAAAAATAGAGCTGAAATTCTTTTTACCCATCTCTAAGAAGTATGCAGTGAAAACTATTCAGTCTCAACTAGATAAAGGCGTCTTTACAAAGTGCTTTATCAGCTTCAGTAATTAAAAGATTTCCTGCTAACTATTCAGTGAAAGTCTTCTTGTAACTCTGCTTTGCAGTCAGTTCCTTCTTTCTCTTCCTTTGGAAAGTCTAATTAAAGAGGGAAGCTTCTTTTTTCTATTCATTTGGTTTATAACATACTGGAAATAGATACTAAAATAACTAATTAGAGACAATAGTGGCTCCCTTTTCATTCTTGTCCTGGTGGGACTTTATGGGGGTGGAGCTTAGGAAGAGATGTATTTTCCCAGTTTTGATTTTTGAAGATGATTTCTTATTGTAACTTTTTCAGTATTCAATACCTTTCGGGTTAATGAATGTAATATGGATAACTGCCTCTCTGATGCCTGTATTGATGTGGTAATAGGTTTTTTAGAAAAATTAACTAGTAAAAAATTGAAAAGTGAATACTTCAGAGCCCTTCCATCCCCCTGTGAACATTGTTTAAGCACTGTTTAACTATCTTTTAAAAATATATTTGCTGTAGCCCTCAAAGAAATTTGAATGAAAGTCTCCCATTTTCCTACCTCCCAGACACAAGTATTTTTATTTTTGTGTTAATTTCCATGTATATTCATACATATACACCAAAGATCATAATAATTATTTACTGTATGTTCTTTGTAAATGTTTTGCTTCTTATTTTAATTATAAATAGTAATATATTTTTTATAGCTATGAACCCAACACCTGGATGCAAACTCATTATTGGTCTGTGGCCTGGTAGGAACAGCCCACAGGGCAGGAGGTGAGCAGTGGGAAAGCCAGCAAAGCTTCATTTGAATTTAAAGCCCCTCCCCCTCACTTGCATCACTGCCTGAGCTCCGCCTCCTGTCAGATAAGCAGCAACATTAAATTCTGGCAGGAGTGGGAACCCGACTATCAACTACGCATGTGAGGGGTCTAAGTTGCACCCTCCTTATGAGAATCTAAGACCTGATGATCAGAGGTGGAGATGTAATGGGCTTGAATCATCGCAAAACCATCCTCCACCCCAACCCTAATGGTAAAAAAAAAATTTTATAGAATGAAATACTACAATACAGAATCCTGAAAACTTATTTTTGTTTGTTTGTGTGAAATAAACATGCATCAAATAGTCTACGTACCTCACTGATTAATGAGGAAACTAGTAAAACAAAAAAAGTTTAATTTCAAAGTATTAAGAGGGTACTTATGTTTTTGGTACATGAATGAATTGCAAAATGCTAAAGTCTGGGCTTTTAGAGTGTCTGTTAGCAGCATAGTGTACACGACCCTCTAGAAGTAAGTTTTTATCCCTCCCCTCCCACCCAATTTCCCCTTACATTCCAATGTCCCGTACACCACTATATGACCATGTGTACCCATTGTTTATCTCCTGCTTGTTGTTGAGAATATGAGGTACTTTTTTCCCATTACTGAGATACGTCACTTCGAGTAATAATCTTCCATTCCACACAAGTTGCTGCAAAAGACATTATTTCCCTACTTTCGAAGGCTGAGTAGCAGAACCCCATGCCATACGTATACCACTTTTCTTTCTTGTCAGCTGGTGGGCACTGGAGTTGATTCTGTATCTTTGCAATTGTGAATTGTGCTATGATCAACATTTGGGTACAGGTGTCTCTTTGATGTAATTATTTCTTTTTCTTTGGGTAGATCCCACTACTGAGATGGCTGATCAATGGGAGGTCGACTTCTAGTTCACTGAGGAATCTCCATGTTGTTTTCCATAGAGATTGTACTAACACACAGTCCCACAAAGAGTGTGTCAGCATTCCTTTTATAGCATATCCATGGCAACATCTATTGCTCTTTGATTTTTTGGTAATTACCCTCCTGATAGGAATCAGGTGGTATCCCACTGGGTTTGAATTTGATTTCCCTCATGATTAGTGACATTGAAGATCTTCTTACATGTCCATTGGGCATTTGTCTATCTTCTTTTGAAAAAACTCTGTTCTTGTCTTTTATCCGCCTTGTGATGGGGTTATTTGTTTTGTTCTTGCTGATTTGTTTAAGTTTCTTGTAGATTCTAGATATTATCCTTTGTTGGATGTTAGTTTACAAATATCTCCTCCCCTCCATTCTATAGGTTGCCTATTTACTCTATTGATTACTTCCTTTGCTGTGCAGAAACTTTTTAAGTTCCATTTACTGATTTTTGTTATATTTGCCATTAAGATTTTAATCATAAATTCTTCGCCTAGGCCAATGTCTAGAGGAGCTTTTCTTCTGTTTTCTTTTATGATTTTTATGGCTTGTGGTCTTAAAACTGGTCCTTTAATCCACCTTGAGCTAGTTTTTTGTACATGGTAAGAAATAGATTCTGCTTTATTCTCTTGCATGTGGTTGTCCAATTTCCCCAGTACCATTTATTGAATAGGGCTTCCTTTTCTCAGTGTCTGCTTTGTCAAAAATCAGTTGGTCATAACTATATGATTTTATTTCTAGGTTCTCTATTCTATTCCATTGGTCTATGCTATCATGGTTACTATGGACGTGCAGTATAATTTGTTATTTGTTTGTTTGTCTATTTTCAAGACAAAGTCTTAATTTGTCCCATAAGCTAGACTGCAGTGGCATACTTCTCTGCAGCCTCAAAATCCTGAGCTCAAGCAATCTTTCTGCCTCAGGCTCCAGAGTAGTTGATACTACAAGTGCATAGCACCATGCCCAGCTAATTTTTTAAATTTTTTTGTAGAGACAGGGATCTCTCTATTTTGGCTAGGCTGGTCTTGAACTCCTGGCCTCAAGCAACCCTCCTGCCTCAGCCTCCCAAAGTGCTGGGATTATAGGTGTGATCACCAAACCAGGCTCTAAGAAGTTATTTTAATTGTTAGAATAGAGGCAGTTGAAAGGATAAAACAATCCAGCCATCATTCACTGAAAACATGCTATTGTCTTGAAGGAGTTATAAAGTAAGAGACAGATATTTTGCAAGTGATTTCAATGTAAGAAACATTATAATGAAATTAAAATAAAGTGCAAAGTATTTTAGAAATAACAGTGCTTTGTAGCTGACCCATGGAAGACATAAAATTTCAAAATAAGGTCCAGATGGATGTGTGCTTGTGTGTCTGCACCTGTATGCATTTCCAGAAGAAAGAATTATAAATAAATATATGGGGACCCAAACATGACGTGTTAAATCATGTTCAATTATAGAAAAGGAAGAGGGATATTCTAGAATCCTATCAGAAGATCTACCTCAGTTGAACAAGTGCCCAGTCATATCTCCGAGAATAGCCATTCTAAATAAAACAGCAACTGTTGAGTAATATTCCAGGCTCATGCAAAGTCCAGATGATTTAATGCGCAGAAATCTGAAGTTGATATATTTTAAGAAAAACTAAGGATACCTTCTTTTAATTGCATTCTAAATTCTATGAGGTCCAGGACCTGTTCTTTTAGTTTATTTATCCAAAGCACTTAACACAATGCTTTTTACACAACAGTAACTAATAAATGCTTACTGGGCCAAAAATTTTTTTTTTGAGACAGAGTCTCACTTTGTCACTCAGTACAGTGCGGTGGTGTCACAGCTCGCAGCAACCTCCAACGCTTGGGTTTAAGCGATTCTCTTGCCTCAGCCTCCCAAGTAGATGGGACTACTGGCGCCTACCACTATGCCGGGCTGTTTTTTTGTTGTAGTTGCCATTGTTGTTTGGCAGACCAGGGCAGGGTTCAAACCCACCAGCTCTGATGTATGTGGCTGGCTGAGGCACGGGTGTCAAGCCTGAGCAAATTTTGAATAAAATCCTTGGCACCTATTTTAGTTTCAATCCATGCTTGCTAACCGTTAACAAAAACTAGGACAACTGGTCAGAGTCGTGGATTGAATTCCTAAAAAATAAATTCAGAGGAGTCAATGCAGCACAGAAGATAAAACAGAAACCTGGAAATCAAGACACGTGAGTCCTGCTAATAATGCCTTGCTGGAAAATGATGGTCAAGTCACTTAATCTTCCTAACACCTTCATCGGATTAATATCCTTTCTATTCTCAAATTCTACAAATCTTTCTCAGCCCCACCCATAACTCTCAAAAACCAAAGAAGGTACTCAAGCTTTTCATGCGTCAAATTGTTCTTGGGATAAAGATAAATCATAGATGATGGTAGAAGATTAAATGAAGAAAGAAAAATTCTTTGAAAGTCTTGGAAGATAATACTTGCATAAAGTTGCAGAAAAAATGTGACAAGTCCATTCAGTCATGTTCCATTTTTTTCTTTCCCATAAGCTTTTAACTTGGATAATATATTACAAATATTTCAGATTAACAGAAGCTCTTAAAAGTTAAAAGCCATTTAAGTTTTATTCTCCTCCTTAGCTAAAATTAGATTAAGCTAGCTCTAATTTTAGCTTAGATTTAGCTAAATTCTATTGATATTGGCTTGAACCTATTCAATCCAATCTCACAAATTTCATAAGATAAAAAAAAAAAAGGAGTTTCATGCAAACTTACATGGATTAAGCAACTTCAAGGTCGTGACAATTTATTTTATTTTCTAATCTTGGGTTAAAATAAAACCAGAAGACAAGGCTAGAATGTATTTTAATCCAAGGAACTTCTTTTTTCTTTAATGGGAAAGACTGCTAAATTCTTCAAAGGTTCATCTTTTTATAGGTAAGGCAAACATTTTTTTCCTTGCCCATATGATCTTATGTTATGGTATTTTAGGTTTTCATTCTCCATTCACAGGGGCGTCTCTTCCACTCACAAGGCAGCAATGTTACACATTTTCAAACAGCAAAAAAACCATAAGGCATTGGTCAGATTCATAAAGACACTGAGTTTCTACCATGAAACCGATAGTGTTACTACACATTTAACAGATGTAAGTAATAATAATGATGATCTTGTCCCCATTCATTGCTAGACCTAAAAAAAGAGTGTTAGCTGCAATGCCCTCCACCTGACTGCAGTAGTCTGGGTAAGACTCACAAAGCCAGGTTCCTGAACCACGTGTGCTGTGCAGTAGGGCATGGGCAACTGATTCCAGCAGACAGAAAAACCATATTGTCTTGGACATTCCCTGCGCAGTCTGATTGGCTCCCTGAAGTTTCCTATTCACTCCACGCTGCTCTTTCCCTCCCTCATTCCAAATTGCAGCTTCTTCTCACTGGTCTCAGCTGCTGTCTCTCTGTCCAGAATATCAGCTTGACTTCCCACCAATCGACTTTATTCTTTGGTGAACTCTGTGTTTTATCGTAGGATCATTAAAGAGCGAATCGCACACAAGGATTTCAGAGTACAGTCTACCCTATTGAAGAGCACATTTGATTTTAACGATAGAAAAGAATGAAGTCCAACAGTTAGTTTGGAGAGTTACATCCCAGTGAAAACGACTGCAAGACGAGGACAAAAGAGTACATAAAAAGATGTTTCCGTCACAGGCAGGTCATTCCTCCAGAGAGTAGTAGCTCTCTGTGTTATTGTAAATAATAGGCAGCCTCAATCAACTTTTGGTACAATATTAATAAGGACAGGGAACAATGATTGTGTATCAGTCAGGCCCTTAGATGGTCCAAAAACCTTGCATTAATCACCACGCCTACCAGGATTTTAGACCAAACATACTAAAGGTCTATAGAATTTGCTAATCTAACCCTTTTTGATTTCCTCTGTTCATCCTCTGAATGAAGTAATAATAATTAGTAAAAGAGTCAGTAAATACAGCACAAGAGGGAGGGAGACAGTCCCAGACACTAACTGGGCATTTTTTATACCCCAGGCTCTGTGCTGAGAATTTAGCATGCATTGGAAATACTCATCTGTATACTTCACAAACTGGTGTCACTACATGGACCCCCTGCTCGCAAAATGTAAACTCCAGACACTGTTTCTAGGAAATTATTTAGGTCACATAAGAATCAAACATGGGCTTTCTTTGTTCCACAAAATCAAAGGGCAAAAAGAGCAAAGTTTAACCTCTTCATAATAATCTCTTAAGATAGAGTTCTTTTTAAACATAGGTTACCCTCAAAATCTCTACACCTGCCAAGATCGAGGTACCTTTGATGGGTTTCTAAGCCTCTCCCAGTGCTTTGTGTGTACAGACCATAGCAAGAGCAACATAATTCTTTTTCTTTTCCAACCAGTGGATAGTCTGTGTTTAGAACTTTAGGGATGAACCCAAGATAGAATGTTTGCAACTTACAATTTTCCAATAAGCAAAATTGAAGTCCTTTATTATTTCCCATTTTTAAAAGAGTGACTCATTCCAGTTATATTCTATTAATAAATAGAGTCTTACGAGAATTAAGTTTGTTACTTACTCGCCAAAGACTTTGTTTTCAACTGATGAGCAGTTAAGCTCAGTTGGGTCAAAAACTTTGTTGGGTCAAAAACGTTTCAGAGGACCTTTCTCAACACATTTTGCAGGTTGTGGTGATATTTCTGGATCTAACAAAAGGATTCATATAGCTCTTAAATTATGACAGTCAAAAAAAGAGTATAACAAAAAGATTTGTAAGTTAGGTAATGGCTGGATCGAAGTGTCAATAAAATTGAAGACATTTTTCCAGCAACTTTAAACTCTCTGGATTGGAAGGAATTTGGTTACTGGTTCTCTGGCAGCAATAACTGTGCACTGAGAACCTTTATATTTCAGGAGAGGCTAGGTTAACAACTGCTGAATATTCAGATTTGATAAAGAAGATAGTTTTTAATCCTACCTTCTGGAGTTAGGAAGCGCGTATTTAAAGGCCAGGTTCACTGTTGGTGAGCTGTTGATCTTACCAAGCCAAGTAAAAGTACTTATTGGTAAAATGAGGATAATAATGGTATGTGGTATCTACTCTCTATGGTCGTTATGAGTACTGAATAAGATAATGTGTATAAAATATTTATAGATGTGGCAGCTCACATCTATAATCTCAGCTCTCTGGGAGGCCAAGCCAGGAGGAATGCTTGAGGCCAGGAGCTTGAGTCCCATCTGAGTAACATTACAAGACTTTTTTCTGCACCAAAAAATTTTAAAAAATTAGCCAGGCCTGGTAGCATGCATCTATAGCTCTAGCTACTCAGGCTGAGGAGTGAGAGACGCGGTGAGCTATAATTGCACCATTGCACTCCATCCTGAGTAAGAGTGAGAACTTGTTTCCAAAAAAATAAATTACTTAGTGTAGTGACTGTCACATTATCAGAATTCAATAAAAATTAGTCATTATGAAAACTATAATTTTGGCATTCTTCATTTAAAAGACCAATAGCTGAATTATTTACTCTCTAAAACGTATCTCCAATTTTTCATTAAGATGCTATTTTATTTAATCTTTATGATAACAAGTTTATGTCTGGTTTAATTGAGAAAATGATGAGCAAATTCTTATTCTGCATATATAGTTGAAGAAACCCAAGATCAAGAAGAGGAGGAAATAATCAATTCTTTGTACTTTACTAAGACGCTTTGTATACTTACTGGATACTTTCTACCCATTCCCTCATTTAATCCCACCGCAAGTTTATAAGGTAGTCATTACTCACCAAGCACAGATGAAAGAACCAAGAAAATACTTCAAGAGCTGCTAGTGACTTATGAGGAACTTTAACACAAGTGTATCTAAACTCAACATCTGTGCTCTTTCTAATACATATTTATGGCCTTATCACAAATCAACATATCATGTCATTTCGAGCACAGCAGTTTCTCCATCAAATTCATTATCGTCATATCTTCCAACTCTTCTGCCTTCTCCCCAAAAATGATTTCCCACATTCAATCTATGTTAATGGCTTTGCCATCGACTCAGCCACTCAAGCTAAAAACGGCAGGTTGTGCTCAGCCTTCCACTCTCTCCCCACCTTAAACACCCTTCTGCACCTGGAGGGAGCAGGTTCTGAGGGCCGTCTGCACGTGGACTTGGAGCTGCCTCCTGCTCTCATCCCTCTCTCAGGACCCTCGGCACTTCCCTTCTCTGCCTCTTCGTATTACCACATCTCACTCCGTATTCCTGGGACTTGAGTGTGTTTGCGAACAAGGCAGCGGCCCACACCTTTCTGATGCAGAGATCTACTAGTCTTCCCTGCTAAAAAGCTTTCCGTGTCTCTTCACTGCCTTC
>CAUYON010018916.1:0-41933 GCA_963573935.1 Arctocebus calabarensis
GAGACAATGGGTAGAGGGAGGGTAATTGGTGGGATCACACCTACGGGACATCTTAGAAGGGTATAGGTGAATCCTACTAAATGCAGAATATAAAGGTCTTAATACAATAACTAAGAAAATGCCATGAAGGCTATGTTAACCAGTTTGATGAAAATATTTCAGATTGTATATAAAACCAGCACATTGTACCCCATTATTGCATTAATGAACACAGCTATGATTTAATTAAAAAAAAAAAAAAAGGCTGGCGTAAATGTTTCCAAAGTCCTTTGCCATTACCCTTCTCCCACCAGTTCATAGTTATAGCCTGTCTACGTTTAACCCTCAGCTAGACAGTGACTTTCTCAAGTGTAGTGTTTCATTTTATTTATCTTTGTATCCTATAGCACCTTGCATGGTTCCTGACTCATAGTAGGTGCTCAATAAATATTTTGAGTGAGGAGTGAAATATTTCCCACTGATAAAAGCAAGTGCTGTGTATTACATACACACGGATCTGTACCACAGCTTGGGATGGAATAAGAAAGAAGCATCCACCTTCTGGTCACAAATACCTCAGCCATAGCCAATCTAGGCCCTGGTTGGCTCTAGAAATGGAGGGATGCTCCAAGTGTTTGCACTTGTTATGAACCAAGCAGTTGAATTATAGATACTGAAAGATGATGTTGTTTAGTACCAGCACCATTTATTTAAAGAAAAATGCCATCCACATTAGCTAGCACTCTAATCAATGAACACAGGAAAAATTCAAAGTAATGATGTACCATTTCTTTAACTTTATTATTTATTATAGATTTATTGTACCTCTAAATTTCCTGGCCTACATAATCCAATAAGACAAAGACCAAAAGAGGTTTAGGAAAACTAATCATGCCTCAACATCCAATTTCCTTTCACTCCATAGTACCTTTAACAGTAAATCTTGATGTGATCTATCTGCATATTCTGAGCAGGCAGATAGTATTGGCAATTTTTGTTTGATTTAGGAAATACCTGATTTTTTTTTTTTTGCTAACTCTTCTTTCATGAAGGTGGAGGTACATTGTTTGTGTTTATTTCCAATACACCCAGAAATACAGCCGTCATTGCTGAACTACATGGATTGCAATTTCTAGATGTCTGAATCAGTATCACCTCGATATTTCAGCTTTAGTTGAGGTTCGCTATCCATTCATGCAAATCTCTGTTAATCACACTAATTTATACAAACCTACATGTTCAATTTATCACCAAAACAAGTACAATAAGGATGATATCACAGAAAAAGATTACTTTCTTTTCCTGAAACTGTGTAGGGAGGCTGTTTCTCCTTGTGTATTTAGATTTAAAACCTTAAGAAATAATTTTCATTGTCACTTCAAGTTGATAACATGTGTTTTTTAGTGGATAAATAACACAAACACAAATATGTGACAGTCTGAAGACTATTTAATCTCCTATAGTTCAGACAAATTTGAAAGACAAAGTTCTGTGGATGTGGATCCAAACTTTCAGGTCTATGTAATTTATTTCCTCCCTTCAGAGTTCTAATTTACCAGCAAATCATCCTCCAGTGCCCCTCATTGCTAGAAATAGGAACAATGCACAGTCCATTTCCCTCCCCAAGTTTTTCTCTGTACTCTTAGCATTTGCCAGATACAGATTTGCTTCATTCCTCCAGATTAGAACTTTCTTGATTATTTTTCCTTTATTTAATCAAAATGAAGCAAAAATTATAAGTCATCAAAAAGATTTCTCGAACAAAGATACTTTCCTTTTAATCACTACAAACCTTAATACTGAGTAATGATTATTTTTTCTTATCTAATGTTATTAGAAAATTTAAAATTATCTATGTGGCTCACATCTGTATTGCATCTTGCTTTGTATTTCCATTGGAAGATGTTGGTCTAAGTACTAGCTTATCCTGCCTCTTCCCTGCCCTGTCTTTGAAGGTACAATTCTTTCAACCATCCAAAGAGCCCTGAACTTCAAAACCGGCCTTGTTACTCTACTGTTAGGCAGAGAGCAGAGGAGTTGCACCAATTTTCAGCCAAGCAAATATGAACACAAACTTACCTGGTCAGTGTTTGAAATATAGAGATTGGAATAGCTTTTCCTCCCTTTTATTTCTTTCCATGGGACAGAAACTCTTGCCCCATTATGCATTCCATTACTCCACTGCATCAGTGCGGACATGGAGGACAGGGTAAGGCTTATCTTTCAGAAAAAGCAAAAAATCCTAATTACTAACAAAGAGGGAAGCATAGGTAGGAAGTTTGCCAAAGCCACGTGTGTGCCTCTTTGACATAAATCTAACCTGGGTCTTGCAAAGTGACACAGATGTGAGCAAACCCATCCAGAGAAGAAGACACCATCTCCATTATCAGTTAGTGGTGCCCATTTCCATCGCAAACAGAAAAGGTCACATGGTAATGTTAAGAAACTCAACATTTCCCCTCAACAGGTCCCCAACAAAAAGGATTTTCTAAGTATCTTCCATAAAAGGTCACTGCCTTCACCACCTGAAGAGTCTAGTACTCTGTCATCTGTAAACTGGCCTCTCAATATCTTGCTGGAAGGAAAACAGTGCATCCATCTTAGGATGTTTACAAAAACAGCTAATTATCCAGGCTATCCAGGGGAGCTTTTCAAAAACCGTAAGCCTCGGGCTCCATCCCTGCCACTTCAGGAGGGATCTCTGCATAATGCTCTCCCTTCCTCTAGGCAAAGAGAAACTCTTACAGGATGAAACAAAAGGCCAGCTTCAGTCTGTTGATTCTGTGATGAGTTTAGATTCTGTATTCTGGGGAAGAAATAGGTAGGTTGGAACGCTGCACTAAGAACTAAAATTTGGACGTATGTTAAGGAATATGTATACCATAAAATGATCCATTAATTATAACTCAGTAAGCATATAGAATATAACACACCAAATAATATCAATTGCCAGGTACATTGGGTGCAAATTCTATGTATTGTTGCTTTGTTCTCTCTTTGTTGCTCTCATATTGTTGCTTTGTTCTGTTTTGGGTTCTTCTGGGGGGTTGTTTTGCTGTGAGAAAGAGTCTCACTTGGTCACATCAGCTAATGGCATCATCATTGCTCCTGAGCTCAAGTGATCCTCTACCCTCAGCCTGCCAAGTCACTAGAACTCCGGTGCCTGCCATTACATCCAACATCTATTTTTTTTTTTTTTTTGGAGAGACCAGGTCTCACTCTTGCTGAAGTTGGTCTTGAACTCCTGATCTCAAGTGACCTTCCTACCTCAGCCTTCCAAACTACTGGGATTACAGATGTGAGCCGCCATGCCCAGCCTCATAGTGTTTTAAAAGTACACTGATCTCTCATTAGGATTTTGTCCTTAAAATTAATACCTGGGGATGTACTAATATTGCTGGGGGATTGTTGAAGAGCAAAAAAGAAATAAAGGATGATACTATTGGTTTTGCCTCTCTTTTTCCACTGAGAAAAAATGTTCTTCCCCAGATTTGTAGGAGGAAATGTCAAGAAACATGGAGAGAGAGCCTTAATCAAACCTCTGGTATGCAACCTCTAGCTTTGTAAACCACATAATACTTCATTATTTAAGCCAACTTAATTATATTTCCTATTACTTGCTATCAAAGTACTCAAACTGATACAGGATGGAGTGCTAAGAATGAGAAAATAAACCTCTCTAAAAGATAGTTTTGGCCAAGAGGAGGTGGACCAGCAGAGGGCAGTGCAGAAGCCAGTGTTCCCACAAGGAGTTGGCAATCTCTCTCCAACGCAAAGCGTCAACTGCACTCATTACCTTAAATTGCTCCCTAATTTTCCTCACAGTAAAGATACTTTTTCTTGTACCCATATCTCTATTAAAAGTGTAAAAACAAGAGATAGAAAGGCGGTCAACTGGGCTTACTTCACTCATTTTTATATCATGCTCCGATGCCTACGGGTATTAGAGTTTACATACCCCAGAGAAGTTGTACAGCTGGTTTGAGTGAGGAAAGCATGGGAAGTTGAACTATGTTATCGCGAACGTCTTGGAAATCTATAACTTTAAAACACAGTCCATTCTAATAGCTTCTCTTGATTTCTTTAGACTATGTTTAGTCATTTAAATCAACCAAAACATGTATAAATTTAGAAGGACATCATAATCAAGAGTCTCACTACGTGACAATGTTTTTAAGTTATTAATATTTAACTATTTCAAATCTTCTCATTCTTGAACTTACATAGGCTCTATCAAAATAGCTCATGCTGCTTTATATTCTGATTTTTCCCCCTTTATTACAACTCTGAACATTACTATGTTAAACCCACCAAGAATATATACCACCAATAACTGAAAAAACAGTCAAGAACTCTATTCCTTTCACAGTAGTGCCAAAAAAGATGAAATATTTGGGGGTTTACCTAACAAAGGATGTGAAAGATCTGTATAAACAGAACTATGAAACTTTAAGAAAAGAAATTGCTGAGGATGTTAACAAATGGAAAAACATAACTTGCTCATGGCTAGGAATAATCAACATTGTTAAAATGTCCATATTACCCAAAGCAGTTTGCAAAGTTAATGCCGTCCCTAGCAAAGCACCACTGTCTTACTTTAAAGATTTGGAAAAAAATAGTCCTTTGTTTTATACGGAACCAGAAAAAACTTTGAATAGTAAAGATATTAGTCAGAAATAAAAAGTAGTCAGGAGGAATTATTCTACCAGCCTTCAAACTGTAGAATACATGGATGGAGCTAGAATATATCCTACTTAGTAAAGTATCTCAAGAGTGGAAGAACAAATATCCAATGTATTCAGTACTATTATGAAACCTATTTTCAATCACTTTCATATGAAGAATGGATCACAACTATGGACCAGAATGAAGGCAGAAGGAGGGGGGAGGTCAGATCAATGGTGGGATCACACCTATGGTGCATAATGCAAGGATACATGTCGGATTTATTAGTATAGAATATAAATATCTCAATAATTAAGTAAACAAAATGAGGTATATGTTAATCAGTGTGATATAAGCATTCCTTATTCTATATGAAATCAGCATAATGTACCCCATGAATGCATTAATGGGTAGATGATCTATGTGTTTATGATTTAATAAAAAGAGGTTAAAAATTATGATAACTTAAAAATTCAGAGAGGATGTAGAGATGAGGAACATTTTCACCTGTTACAAATTGGAAAACACTTTTCATTATCTACACTTCAAATCATGTATATTCTGAGCCTGATGGTTCCACTCTTGGAATGTACGTTAGAACTGAGATTTTCAAATGAGATTATCTCGGGACCCCTTTAGAGTTTTAAAGTATTGATAGCTCTAAAGATCTTTCACTGTTAGATAACTTTTAGC
Organism: Arctocebus calabarensis; assembly: GCA_963573935.1. Classification (NCBI taxonomy): domain Eukaryota; kingdom Metazoa; phylum Chordata; class Mammalia; order Primates; family Lorisidae; genus Arctocebus; species Arctocebus calabarensis. The sequence continues at coordinate 5,338 of CAUYON010018916.1, forward strand.
TAGTGAGATTTTGCCAGGTTGTAAGAAATTGCATTTTAAATAATATTAATGTATTTATTACACAATTAGAAATAATAAGTATAAAGCAATTACATATTATCATAAACATTACATTCATATGAGAAATAGCTATTTTTTTGAAAACATTTTACTTAATAGGAGGGAGCTGACTCTCATATCAGCCTCTTCATTCAATCTGTCTGATACGTTGTTTTTGTTCCAGTCTATGAAGACATTCTGACCCCCATGCTGATGTATGACTTACAAGGAAAGGAGCATTTTAATGGGCTTTTCAGCCATTTGTGACATTCTTTTTGCTGCTGCACCATAACTTCACAAGTGACATTTTTTAAAGTTCACCAACAGTGTGGAATCTGAAACCATATCAAAGAACTTTCACAGTCTTTGTGTTCTATTAATCTGCATTTTGAATGATCTTTACTTTTGTATAATTTTATTACATCAAGCAATGATAAATTTAGAAAATACTGGTTCACTGAGTTATTCATATCTTCCAAATGTTGAAACAGTTCATAATGTAATACAAGAATCACTTTCATTAATACTACTACTGATTGCTTCTGAAAAATTTTTGTATATTAGGAAACTGTAAAGTTTAAAGTGATAAGTTTTCCAAAATGCTAATTTTCAATTAGAAGCACAAATTTTGTACTGATAACAAATACTGTCAGTTTTGTTGTTAAGTGATAGTCTCACTGTTTACATTCAAGAAAATTACTGCTGAATGTTCAAGTGTGAATACTTAACCACATTTCCCAGGCATTCTTTGTAGTAAAATGTAGCATTCTGTGAAAAGTTTAGCATATAACTCACACAAAGAGCCTTAAGATTACCAGTTTAGTATGTGGCACAATAACTTTATGCATATTTTTGCTGCTAAAAAGCCATGCCCTCAAGGGTGAAGACCTAATAAAATGAATGATTTTTACTGTTACCGAGGACTTAACACTGGCACTTTTTCCTCCTGCAATTGTGTGGCAGGAAAGGATATAATGATTAGTGGAGTTTGGTGCCATTGTCGTCATCGGGGTAAGACAGTTTTACTCACCATTGATTTTTATACCTTTAGTGCAGGGTCAATGCAGTGAAACACAGCACATAATATTTTTGTATTAGTAAATTAGTTTTTACTGCCTGGACTCCTAAAAGAATCTTGGGAATTTTCAGGGTCCTGGAAACTGGGTTCTGAGAAATTGCCCTTTTGCAACAAATTACACATGGGTATGTATGAGAATGTTTACAGCATGATTGTGTGTAATAGAAAAATATTTGAAAATAATTCACATGTCCATTATTTTGAGGATGGATAAATTGCAGTGTAGTCACATAATGGAATTCTATGTCGAGACTATAATGTTAAATGAAAAAAGACAAGGGCAGATTACTGATACCTCATTTGGAGGCGCTGTCTCCTTGAAGGTAAATGTCTTTTCCTATTTTAATTTGTGTTCGACTTTTTTATTTAAGATATATGTTAAGCATCCAATGAATTGTTTTGAGTGAATAATTTCCATTAATAAAATTTAAAAAATGTGCATAAGTCAATGATACTTTTAGAGAACATAGAAGAAGTAAACTTCAGCATTTCTCACTTTTATTTCAAAATACTACAGGGGTACAATGTTTTTGGTTAAATGTATCACTTACTTTTGTTATGCTTGAGTCAAGATTACAGGTGTACCCATCACCCAAAAAGTGTTCATTGCCTTCCCACTTTTGATGTCAAAACTTTTATCTTTAAAATTGACTCCAAGAGTAAGTTCATACTTGTCCTTATGATTATTTTTGGCACACTTATGTAGAAACAGTTAAATTTCCTATCTTCTGTTTATGTCTCAGTGGAAGTAATGTTTATAGTTCATTTAATAAACTAGGGCAATGGGGAAGCATTATGTTTAGAAAAATGTTTAAGAACATGTTGTCTTAACGTTTGTGAGTTTGCTTTGATTTCCAATCTGTGCTTCCTGTTTGATGACCGTCGAATGTTTGCAGTCTATTGCAGTGTTTGTTCTTTTCAGCACAATCCCTTACAGTCATTAAGTAGACAGTGTTTATTTTTCAAATGAGACTTAAGTTTTGAGACTGTGTTATTCTAGTGAGAATATTTCTGCTGGTTTTAAACAGTTTTACATGTGTGTAATTGGCAGCTGGAAGTTATCTGCGGGAGTTCATATGTATGCAAGTGCTTTTAATAGAGATCCCACTTTCAAAGCCATGTAACTCTTTTTATTTTCAAAACAATATTGAAAATCCTTTTTTCCTTGTTCTATCCACTTAGTTCCCCTATATGACTCATGAACCTTTAAAACACCCCCAGCTTTTTAAAGCTGGGAGGGATCTTACACAGGAATTTCTATAGTATTCCTGACAGTGGTATTTAAAGCAACTGAACTCAGAATAATAAAATATATTAATATGTTTAGCTACCATTTTATGAAGCAGGCACATTAATGCAGTATAAACATTTTCAAATGTCAAACATTATTTAAAGTGATACCATTGGGGGAGCATCTTCCTTTCCTGTAAAGGGTGATCAGTGCCATCCTGTTCACAGCATTCTCCAAGATTATAGGACCACACACCTGTTCTTCCACACATACGGACCTAGGAGTATTGTCCTTTGGGAAGGAAGAAGTTTATAGTATTAAATATCTACTACCTGACAAAAATTTGCTTTCCTTGTCCCTAGCCCCAGGGATGGCCATTGCCTACTATGAGAAGTAATTTGTGTTAGTGGAATTGGTAAATGATAAAGGTTCGTTTTTATTACTAAAACTATTGGTAATAAAAAAGCAAACTAAACTATACAAGTATTATTTCTGCCCCTCTGAAGATCACCAAGGCACTGAAAGATTGTCGCACATTGTGCAGGCACTGACCTGGATGTGGAAAGTAGAACCTGGCACCATTTTCACTGGAGGACGGTTTATCACTACATATCAAAACCTCCAGAAAGTAACTTGGTTTAAATTTTGAAATTGTTCTAAGAAATAGAGGAAATAGTACAAGTATACAAATATGTATTTATATGAGGACATACTGAAGTACTTTTAGTATTTATAGTAATTAAAACAGCCCAGATATTTGGCATTTGGGGATCAGAAAAACATATAGAAGATTTTAGGTAACCATTAAAATAAAGGTGTAGCTCTATAGTTATTGGCACACATGGCTGTTATGTTAGCATGAAACTATTAGCTTCACTCTTAAGTTATATGTGCATGTACATTTTAGACAAAACAGGAAAGAATTTTTTCCTAAATACTTAAAATACTTACAATCTTGCATGGAGGCATTTCCAGTAATTTTGACTTGATCTGAATGATTCTTCTCTTTTCATGGTTTTTATAACAACTTATTGCTTGTGTGATTGTAAAAGTAAGGAAAGAGCTACATAACATCAAAAAGTATAAGTAAAATTCTGTCATTTTGTGAAAACCAAGAAACTGTCTTTGTTTTTCATAGCACTGTAATTAATTCAAATGTTGCTGGAAATAAATTATTCACTAATAAGGTCTCAGAAGATTTTTTTTTTGTCATATAAAGATTTTCTCTATGCTAGTGTTCCTTAATAATGACTCTAGACCAGTATCTTTTTTACGGCACACGTTAAAATAAGTCCAGAGTCGGTAGTCTTCAGTTATGATCTTAAATGTGGAAAGCATTGAAGAACAATTTGACAAACTCAGCTGCACTTAAAAAACTCTCCTGGAAAAAGCCTCCATAAGCAAATTCAAAACACCAACTTGGGGCAATAATTATTTGAACTTTTATTTTGTCAAAGAGCTAATTCTTTAAAATAATTCCTCGATATCAGTGGGGAAAAGACCAACAACTCAGTAGAAAACAGTATGAGCCCAGCAGTTGTGGGCTGGAAAGCACAGATGGCTCACACCTGACAGTACCTCAGAGAACTGCAAAAGAAAACACTAAAACATCAGTTCCCTACCTGTTCCATTGGCAGAAGTCTAAATATTGGATCTACTCTCATCACGTCTGTGGATAAAATTAACTATTGCCTTCAGGATTGTAATTTTATAAAACTATGTAGGCAGTGCTGACAGTGATTGTTTGAGTTGTGAAGACATACCCTTTCACTCAGAACTTTCACATTTTGGAAATTCTAGATATATCGCACACTAGCCAGTGCTGTATCTTAGAGGCAATTCACAGCGTCGTTGGTACGGAACAGACTCAGCATTCTTCTGTCTATCCGTAGGGTTCTGGTTATGTGTGGAAGATGCTGTGTTCGTGTGTTATGATTCTAAAAAAGAATAAAACACCGCTATTAATATTGAAAAATCATCCAAAAGTTCAGGGCATTGCATAATTGTAGAAAAGAGACATTTACACACAATTGACAAAGTTCGCCTACATTTTTAAATAGGTATTTATATAAAAACATATGTGACCTCGTTAGAATATATTTAGGAATCCGAGATACTGATAATATTTGTTTCCTGCAGGGAAGAGTACTGAGTGACTGGAGATGGGATTAGGAGGTCGAACTTCCATTCTGTACTCTTTACAAAGCTGGGAGTTCGAAGAATTTAAATAAATTATGCAGCCTGGTCAATGAAGATACGATGTGAAAAACATAGTATCACTGCCCATGTAGTTGGTTTTGGGTATGTTCAGTAATTGTTTTTATAGGAAAGGTTATATTGAACACAAAATTTATTGGAATCACAGAGTATTACTATTTTTTTTCCCTCAAGTCTTAATCTGGTGTTAACACTGCAAGTAAAGTAAGCAGGTCACTTTTTTTTCTTTGTGTTTTCTTTTTTTTTGCCTTTGTGTTTTTTTCCCCTTGTCTTGCTTTATTCTAACAGATTAGGCAAAGCAGAGACAAATATGAGTGACAGATTGTCATTAAAAAAGTTCATGTGGGAGTTTTTATGAGTTTATGACAGCTTTGTTAATAAGCTCTCGAAGTTAACATCTCACAAGATGTTATCAGTGATGTTGTGAACTCCAGTACAACTTGAGCTATTTTATGTGCATGTGTTTGCGAGGTAACTGGGCTTGTACTTGTCATTTTGCTTCGTCTATGTAGGTCCTGCTGTCACTGAGCTGGCCTCCTCTCTGTATGATATATCCCCACTGAGGTGAAGAGCTTCTTTACACAAGAAAAATAGTTCTTTTACTTAGGACTAAAACAATGATTTTATGTAGTTTGTGATTTTCTGGGGAGGGTGTTGGGAAGTGCTTGGTTGGGTGGTTGGTTTTCATCCCTCCCCGGGGGTGGAAACCACTTTGGCTTCTTCACACACGTGTAGCACAGCTCAGTTCTCTGGCCTGTCTCTCCAGATCACACCCTGTCCTTGGCCTTTCATGTGGCTTGGGTTGTTCACACCGTGATGGTGTCCTGGTAGTCACACTTCTTCCAGGAAGGCTGGCTACCAAGAGCCAGGGTCACGAGAGAGAGAAACAGGAGCTGCCAGTGTCTTGGAAGGAGCAGGAGCTGCATGGAGTCCCTTCTGCGTCTCCATCCATCAGCGTGGCCACTTAGTCGCTTGATTCAAGGAGAGAGCGTGTAATCCCATCTATTGAAGGGAGGGGTGGCAAAGAATTTGTGGCTGATTTTGATTCACCTGAATTCCTTCTGAACAATTTGAACAAGATTCCAAAGACTGCCTTGGGAAGTTTGAAGGCCAACATTTACTCAGACCCTAAAAGGTACCTTTTTATTAGCAATTAACCTGTACTTCTGTGCCAAAGTCTAACCACTTAATTTTCTTTCTCTTGTTAGGAAATACACGTCTAGGAGGGAACTTTCTGAAGATTGGGTGCAGCTTCTGTCCTTTCTTTCCATCTTAGCAGCCTATAACCTGACCTTCCATCCCAAAGCTCTGCTCATTCCTGTATCGAAGCTTTTTTGAAAGTAGCTCTTCACCTTGGCATGTCAAGCAGATTATAATTCCTCAGCTCTCTTGTTAACTATGGTCTGAATGTATCCTTTAAAATTCATATGATAAACCTGGACCCAGAGGTTCATGCTTGTAATGCCAGCATTCGGGAGGCTGAGATGGGAGGACCTCTTGAGTCCAGGAGTTTGAGACCAGCCTAGTCAACATATGGAGACCTTATGTGTGCAAAACTAAAAGTAAATTAGCAAGGCATGGTGGTTACATACCTGTAGTCCCAGCTACTTGGGAGGCTGAGACAGGGGGTACTGCTGTACTCCAGCCTGGGCAACAAAAAGAGACATGGTCTCTTAAAAAACATAAAAATAAAAAGATATATAATTGCCAATCTGGTAGTATTAGAAAGTAGGGCTTTTGGGGGGTGACTCCTAGAGCAGACCTTATGATAGGGCTGGATGGCACGAGGCAGGCCCCTTCTGCTCTTGGGGTCCCCCCACCACGTGAGGATACAGCGTTTTTCCCATTTCTGGAGGACACAGATTTGAAGGTGTGCAGGGATTGGGACTTCACCAGATAACCAAACCTGTGGCATCTTGACCCTGGACTTGCCCGCCTTCTGAACTATGAGAAGTAAATTCATTTTTCAAATTACCCAATCCCAGGTATTTTGTTATGGCAGCACAAAGGAACGAAGATGCTTGCTGTCCACCCTGTGTGTGAGGCAGGCTCTGTCCAACCATCCTGTGTGTGAGGCAGGCTCTGCTTGTCCAACCACCCTGTGTGTGAGGCTGGCTTTCCATCATGTTTTCCTTCCTTTTCCAGCACTAAGAACCTGTAGGAATATGATCAGTGCTCCACTGTACTAGGTGTGTAAATGAATAATGATAAAAAATTTTCTCTTTAGTTCTTTTGCTGTTATTGTTTGTTTTTTAAACCAAGTCTATCATCCTGGGTAGAATGCTGTGGTGTCACAGCTCAAAGCAACCTCAAACTCCTGGGCTCAAGCCATCTTCTGGCCTCCGTCTCCCAAGTAGCTGGGAACACAGGTGCTTGTCCTGACATCCGTCTATTTTTTTCTATGTTCAATAGAGCTGGGGTCTTGCTCTTGCTCAGGCTGTTCTAGAACTCCCAAGGTCTGGTGATCCTCTTGCCTCGGCCTCCGAGAGTGCTGGGATTACCAGCATGAAGTAACCCACATTTTTTGTACTATCTCTATTGCTACAGCTTTCTCCTTACAAGTGAATGTCTGAAACCATGGGTAGTGCCGATCCCAGGAGTTACCAGCTCAAACATGCTTCCATTCCCACCTTTCACCCACAAATCTAATGTCTTTTCCTTCCTAATTAAGCACTTATCAAGCTCTATGACAATGCCCTATGCATTTTGAGGTCCAACAGGAAAGGTAACATGGACTTTTTTCCTTCTTGATTTCATGGATATAAGATTTAATTCTTACCATAACTCTTACTGTAGCAACCTCAACATGCAATTATTTTTCCTCTTAAATTAAGACCTTTCACTTTTTCAGGTCAAGGAAGCAGCTATGGCTTCTCTTTGCAGATCTGAATTACCAGTATCTAACTGCTCTTGCACTTAGGGGACATTATTAAGTAAGATAATGGTGAGTTGATTACCACTGCAGTCAGTCAGACAGACCGAGGCAGGGAGTGTAGACAGCGTGGCTCTGTTGGACAAAGTGGGGATTCACATCCTACATCCTCTGTCTTACCAGGACAGTGTAAGATTGGTGGGATCACACTTATGGTGCATCTTGGAAGGAAGAGGTGAAACCTACTAAATGCAGAACACAGATGTTTATGTCAAACAGTTGGATGCAAATATTTCAGATTGTATGTGAATCCAGCAAACTGTACCCCATGATTGCACTAATATACACAGCTATGATTTAATTATAAAAAAAGATTTAATCTTGTGTTTTAGAACATCATGCAATTTTTGTTTTTCTTTTTTGAGGCGGAGTCTCACTCTGTCACCTAGGGTAGAGTGCAGCCTAGACAGCAACCTCAGACTCCTGGGCTCAAGATATCCTCTTGCCTTAGTTCCTGAGTAGCTGGAACCACAGGTCCCTGCCATGACATCTGGCTAGTTTTTCTATTTTTAGTAGAGACAGAGTTGCTGTTGCTCAGGCTGGTCTTGAACTCCTTAGCTCAAGCAGTCCTCCTGCCTGGGCCTCCCAGAGTGCTAGGATTACAGGTGTGAGCCACTATGCCTGGCACAATTTAAAACTTGTATGTTTATTTCTGGATTTTTTCTATTTTTTTTTTTTAATCTCGGGTTAATTTAAAACTTGTATGTTTATTTCGGAGTTTTTCTATTTTTTTTTTTAATTTTGGGGTAAATATGATTAGGTTGCATTGTTTATATTTGTCTCATTTCTAGGTATCTACCCAGAAGAAAAAATTCTGCAGTTTTCTATTTAGTATTTTCAAACCACAGTTGATGTAGGTAACAAACTGCAGACAGTGGCACCTCAGCTGAGGGAAGGCCCCAGCGCCCGGCTCGGGCTCCTGCCGGGTCTTGCTCTTTCCGAGTTTTCTGCCTGGTTGCCATGGTGCCAGCGTGGCCTGCCTTCCTCTCTCCATCGTGGCTCAAGTGAGAATCTGTTGATGTGATTGTCCAACTTTTATTTCTTTACTTTTCAGCTCTGTTGCCTTGAGAATAAAGTGGAGTAACTGACAAGCCTCTGACAGGGTGGCTCCGGTTCCCCGTAGCCCGTTCTGCCGTTTTGTGATGCTCTTCTGTGCGGGCTGCTCTTCTTCCCAGGGACGGAGCAGCCTCGGGTCGCTGTGCATGAGGGACGCTCTGCTGTGTCACTGTCCCTGCCTCTGCATCTCTCTAATCCTGCCACTTCTTATGTCTCAGGTCAGGACAATTCCTTCACAGGGCCTCCATGACCCACCAAAGCTGGGTTAGTGCTTCTGTCAGGGGTCCGTCTGACCCTCTTCTGCCCCACGTTACCTTTGCTTATTTGCTGGCTATTTCCTCTGATATGGGAGGTTTGAGTGAATACAAACTGGAGTCATTTGAGCGCTCTGTTCCCAAAGGCTAGACCAGTACCTGGTGGTCTAGTCCCCACAGCCTCCCCGCCAGAAGGACCAGTTGTGTGAAGATGTGAAGCCGAGAGTGAGTATGTTTTGGCTGATGGTTCTGTGAGAAAGACAATTTCTCTTATTTCCATTGATAACGTGTTTTTTGCTTACCAGAAGTTATCTGTCTTCGCTCTCGCCCTTCCTTCCTTGGAGGTTTCCACTGACTTCTGCCTCAATGAGAAGTCACTGTAATTTACAACAGTAGCTTCCCATATTCTTTTTCCCTTTTTAAGACAGGGTCTCGCTGTGTTGCCTGGGGTGGACTGCACTGTGTCGTCTTAGCTCACTGCAGCCGCCTCCTGCGCTCAGCCTCTGGAGGAGCTGGAACTACAGGTGTGTACCACCCTGCCTGGCTAGTTCTTTTTTTCTTTTTGTAGAGATAAGGTTTCTCTATGGCCCAGGCTCCATATTTTTATCAAATTCAGAGTACTGGGGATTTTTCTTCTGAACCTGATTTTTGCTTACTATTCATATTTTAAAGAATTAATTTCCTCTTTCTATCTGTTATGTCATGTACTTGAATTAGGGTCAAATATCCCTCTTTCCTTCAAAAAATACTATATCCCTTGAGCCATTCTGTTCTTTCTCTTTTATTATGAAACATCCTCAGTTTTGTGATACAGTTATGTCCACTGACTATCATTTTTCCTTTGCTATTTGTAAGATTTTAGAAACTAGTACTGTATCTTTTAGTATTCCTTTGGAATTGACATCAGTCAGTTTTTATTGTGTTAAATGAAATATTGGGTTCTTATATGAATAAGTTAAGAATTATGAATTAAGAATGAACACTAACTTATATGAATAAGTTAAGAATTAGTGTACTTAAAATCATGGTTGCTATTAATAGGTAAGACACAGGTGGAAAATGGCCATGGACATGACTGTGTATCAGCCTCTTTAAAAAGAAGTCATATTTGTTTTGAGCACATGTATTTTTGTTTTCTTTTGCATTCTTGCTTTACCATTTAGCAAAGGTCTAACCTCTATGGCCTGGTGGTTTCTTTATTTCTTTGCACTTTGGACCATCAGCTCTCTCAAATCAGAGATTCTTTGCAGACAGAGCAACCAACTTCCCTGTGTTTGCCAAACCACAGGATGGGATGACTTGATCACCCCTTTAGAATACAAATAGCTTTGCTTCGATCTTTGGCTATTCACAACATTGGGGAGGTCTCCATGTGAGGTGATTAAGGGTCTTATTACAGCCATGTGTGTGAACACTAATATTCTTTATCATGGGAGACGTTCTGGTTAATTGAACATCCTGGTTATTGAAGTTACTGTCTATACAATATGTGGATTGCCTACCTTTGAAACATACAGTTGCATTATCATTCAGTTTCTACTTTCTTTACTGTGACTCTTGTGTAGTCTATGTGTGCCCCTCAGCGTCGAGGACAGCAGCTTATTCTAACTATGTTCTACATCATGGTTGTTAAATGGATGTATTTCTGAATCCCATCATACATGAGGATTCCAAAAGTGGTATAAGTTCTAGAATCATGAGTGCCAGTTGTCATTATACCCTAGGAGCTTGGAAGTGAGGGTTAATGAAGGTCTCTGGACATTAGCTTCCTCTCGGACCAGTTTCCTCTTTTTCTAAATTAGTTTATATTATTCTAGTGGGTGTGCAAGCTCAGCCATCACCAGACATCTATTAGGGTTTGCTGTCGAGGGTTTTTTCATATGCCTGTGCTCCCCAGTTCTTCCTCCTCTTGTTCTGAAGCCCCCGTCTGGAGCCCCTTCATCAAACCGGTCAGCTGCCGCGCTTGTCTCTCCGTCTCCTGGTGTCTGTTTTGTGTCTGGTTTCCTTCTCTGCGCAGTGGTGAAAAGCCTTTCCGGAGGGTTGTAACTTACGGAAGTCCTGTAATTCATCCCAGAAGCTTTCACTTCCGTAGGGAGTGCTTTAATTAGAGGATCTCAGCACCCTAAATTTCATGAAATGGTTTCCTCCTTTAAAGCAGCTTTTGTGAACTTCATTAAATCAGAATTGTGGATGACGTGGTGGGCTCTGACCTTGGGCTTGCTGGGCCTCTCACTGGTTTGGCGTTCAGCTTGGCACAGTCTCTGTGGTCCAGCATTCTGTCTTCTGTCTGGTTTATTGCATTGTCTATAGTAGTGGTTCTCAACCTTCCTAATGCCACGGCCCTTCAATACTGTTCCTGTGGGGAACTACCTATCATTACCTGGAAAGAAAAGCATCCTCTTTGTTCCATGTGTCTGAATCTCACATGCTGCTTTAACTGTGTTATAAGTCAAGGACCTGCATCTCTGAGTTCATCCTATTGCTCTCTGCTGTCTGGTACATATTTTTGGAGTATGGGAGACGTGCCTAGGCTTAGGGGTAGATAAAAACGATGACTATGTCCACATGGATGTTCTAAGACCTGATGTGAAATCAGCAATACAGAGTATATGTTTCTTAAAACTCAAGTTACAGTTAGTGACAATGTTTAGTTTAAAACCCCTACTGGGTTTTCAGCTTGGCTTCCCCAGGTGGCCATACTATGATTGCAACACTGTTGCAAAATTGCTATTGCTTTAGATACTTTTATTTCTATTCAAGTTGCTTTTTAAAAGATTTTTAAAAAAAACACATACCGTCCAACATCAAAAGCACATTTGGGCTCATTTTTATAAGATAGAAAATAAATTTAATGGATGCCAAAATATCTGACAACTAGCATGCTGCTGGGATTGTGATAACAGTACGTGGGTGAGGAGGGTGGTTGAAAATACTAAGCAAGATTCAGTTGTCTGCATAGTGGGAAGAGTTCTGGACCAAGAGCCAGGGGCTGTGGCCTCGGGTCTGCGCCCTGCCCCAACTGTCCTGCCTTTCTTCATGCAGATACTCTCCTCACTCTATGCTCTGTCTTGAAAGAGGGTGGACTAGGTGGTATCTACAATTTACCTGTAAAGTTTCATGATTTGATTTAGTTTATTCTTTGTACAAAAGCAAGTAAATGGGGCAGTGTGACCTTAAGTTAACTATATGCAACCTCTCCAGAATAAGACATTCAGTACAAAAGTCACTTGTGTCAGTGTGTTACTCACACATCTTTAGGATGTGAACTTGGAATCCACAGACAGCCCTCACTACAGGACCGGGTTTCTACGGTGGGTATTGCCTTCATCGATGGCAGCAGAAAAGCACTAAAGGAAGTGCAGAGATGTGTGAGGAGGCATCAGCTTGTGGCCTGCAGAGTCTGTGGCAGAGGCAGTTCCGGTTCTCACAGGCACCTGTGCTGCGGCCTTTATTCCTCGGAGCTGAGATTTTTCAATCTTGACCAGTATTCCCAGGTGTGATTCTCAGTACAGCTTTAGCTGGCCATCTGATTGAGTTTTGTTTTTCCTTTGTTAGGTCAGGCCAGGGATATCTGTCTACTTAGAACAATCTAAGCTATTAAGAGGTCCTCTGAGGTTCTGTGCTGTGGCTCATGCCTTTGATCCCAGAGCTTTAGGAGGCTGAGCCAGGAGGATCACTTGAGGCTTGGAGTTCAAGACCAATGGAGTGAGAGCTCTGTCTCTACTAAAATAAAAATAAATTAGTTGGGCAGAGTGACTTACACCTGTAATCCCAGCTGCTGGGGAGGCTGAATCAGGAGGATCATCTGTGCCCAGAAGTTTGAGGTTGTGAGCTATGGTCCAGCCATTGCATTACAGCCTGGGGCACAGAGCAGAAATCTAAACTTCATGTGCTATTTAAAGTAGGTTTATATACATACATACACACAGGGTGGCCATTAAGTTCATGTGCAATTTTTACACATGAACTTTATGGCCATCCTGTGTATAAATAAATATAAAAACTTCTTGTCTGGATTTTGATTGTGTGCCATATATTGTGCTTCATTCAAAGGCATACCTATGTAAGTTGACCACTTAAGAGATTTCAATAAGCTAGTCAACCCACAGAGGTGGTCAACATAAGGAGATAGGCCTGTGGTACTGATAACACACATGTGGTGAATGTCTGATCTATGCAAATTACGTCAGCTTGAGACGGTCAATGTGGGGGAGATTGTTGACTATGGAGGTTCTATTGTATTTTTTTCTACTGATCTCTTCCAATAAAAATTGACAAACCTTTTCCTTTGTGGCAAATACAATACTGCTATCCCTTGTATTCAGTGAGGTCTTCACTTTGGGGGGGTTATAATATTCGCCCATATCATTAGACAATGTTCCTTTTGGATAATATTTATAGCAGACGCAGAGAACCTCCATTAACATGGCAACATGTTGGACATGGAGAAATTTCTCACAAATAAGTCTTAAGTCTGTTCCCAGTTGAGTCAAAGGTCTCCTGCTCCTCCCCTGTAGCTCCCGCTCCATCAGGTTACTAGCTTGTAGAAAGTACCTTTATGGAATTAGAACTCTTTAAGTAAATGGATTTTCCTTTTTGCAAATGCACTTCCTATGAGAAAATAGGTATAAAGCACTTAGCTCAGAGCCTGACTCAGAGTGAATGGTAACCGTGAAGCACCTTCTGGGTGGAGAGCTTTCCAGCTAGGCACGTGGAGTTTGCATTTCCATGTTTAGCTTTCTGTGAGGGTAGCTGTCTCTTACCAGGGGCAGTGAAGAGACAAACTTCAGGGTAGTAAGCAAATTTACTGGACCATTCTGACAGTGGAAATAATTATGCTCAAAGGGATAGCTGTTAAAATGTTTTACCTTGAATATTTTCAGACCTACAAAACAGTTGCACACACAGAATTCTCATAAATCTCGCTTAGATTCCCCAAACGAACAATTTCAAGGGCCACACAATGCAATTATACAAATCATGAAAGTCCCCCTGATGCAATACGGTTTTCTAATTCAGACAATAATAGTGCACTTTTTCTGTGAAGGGCTAGAGAATACTTTTGGCTTTATTGGCTGTAAGGTCTTCATAGCAGCAACTCATCTCTGTCATCGTAGATGCTCTAGAGTGTTTAATTAATTAGTTAATTAATTTGAGACATCCTCACTCTGTCACCCACCTAAAGTGCTGTGCCATCAGCCTAGCTCATAGCAACCACTCCTGAGCTCAGTGATCCTCCTGCCTCAGCCTCCTGAGTAGCTGGGACTACAGGTGGTCATCCCCACACCCAGCTAGTTTTTCTACTTGTAGTAATCACAGGGTCTCCTGCTTCCTCAGGCTGGTCTTAGAACTCATGGGATCCTCCCACGTTGGCCTCCCAGAGTGCTGGGATTACAGGGTGAGCCACTGTGCATGCCTGTTTCTAGAAAATGTTGAGAAGAATGGCAGTGTTCAAAAACCTTAGTCCTCGGGCGGTGCTTGTGGCTCAGCAAGTAGGGCACTGGCCACATATACTGAAGGTGGTGAGTTCAAACTTGGCAGAACTGCAAAACAAAAACAAACAAACAAACAAAAAATAGCCAATATCAAGGCATTGTGGTGGGCACCTGTAGTCCCAGCTACTCGGAAGGCTGAGGCAAGTGAATCGCCTAAGCCCAGGAGTTGGAGGCTGCTGTGAGCTGTGACTCCACAGCACTCTACCGAGGGCAATAGAGTGAGACTCTGTCTCTACAAAAAAACAAATAAACCGTAGTCCTAAGAATAGGTGCCGAGCCATGAATCTACAAACCATATAGACATAATGACAGTTTGAGGGTTTGAGAGTTTTCCCCTAGTTTGAGGGTTTCCCACTCGTGGCCTTCCTCCTGTCCCCCCTCTGGTTTCAGATCATGGTGCTGCTTGGCGTTGTTGCATCATCTTAGTCTCTAATTCACAACAGTTTTTAAGTCTGTTTTGATACTTAATGAATCCAAGACTTCTGAAACATCCTGGCCTATTGGGGAGGCTGCGGCCACTTCGGCTTTTCTCTCTTTGTAGTCTGTTTGCATTGTGCACTTTCACCGTGCACAGCACAGCCCTGTGACCTCAGTGCTCTTAGCAGGAGGGCGGTGACCACACTGTCCGGCTACTGGTGATTCTAACATGAGTCATTTGCTTAATCCGTTATCTACCAGGTTTCTCTACTGTAAGGTTGTTTTTTCATTTGTTGTCAGAGCTCCTATTTTTCCCCTTGTAATTACCATGTGGTAAGGTACTTTAGGAATATATGTTGTTTATCTTCATACTGCTCATTAATTTTAGTGTCCAGCAATGACTTTTTCCTTGAATAGTTAATATTGTGCTTTTGCCAAATGATGATTTTTTAATATTTTTTCTATCCATTATGTTTTTGACATTTATCAGTTGGAATTCTACTGTAAGGACACACCTTTTCTTTGTGTTTGTACTATGAGTTCATAGATTACTGTTTTATAGTCTTGGTTAAGTTTCCATTGCTGTCATTATGTATTTTGTTTCTTAAAAACAAACAAAAAAAAAACACAAAAAAACTCCAAAACAACAACTAACTGTATTTGGCTAGTGAGCGGCCTGCAGCCAGGACAGCTGCTGTGTCCTTCTGAGTGTGCCCGTCATGTTTCCAAGCACTTTCTCTGTTTTATGACACCACAGCATAGTGCTGGCTCACCTGTGCTTTGCTTGCTCTGGCCCAGGGTATTTTACCAAAGCTTCCTGGCTCTTTTTATTACAGAATAACATTTAGAGGTCATGATCAGGGGTGCTAGGCATTTTATATTTCCTGGAACCTTTGGCCCAGCCCCACTCAGGGAACAGAGCTAGGAAATACGTGTACATACACGTACATACACAAGTACACATCTGTGGAATGTATTTCTGTCTCAGTATATATATAAAAATCCACAACTTCATACCACTGCCTCTAATTTGAGGTCAACATAATAGGAATCTCTCCTTTCCTTCTTTCTCTTTTCCTTTAAGAAAGTTAGCTTCCATTATCCATGATGTACTTATGTATTAAGTCAATAAATAAAAATCTAAAAAGATAGTTTGAAAATTTCTAGCCCATATTTCCATGAAAGCAAACCTACTATCTGTGTGCAGGTCTTTTGTCTTAGTCTTAGGTCATAAAGTCACTGTCCCGTCTGCAAGGTCATATGTTGCCTCCACACTTCAGCGTGGTCACGCTGTCCATTTACGGCAGAGCTGACTTGATGTGTTAGTAGCTGCACGTCACCTTCTCATCTTTATTATTATATATGGATCAGCCCCATAGTTCCACAGTCAGAAGTCCTTCCTCTGTTTCGTTTTGCACAAGGGAGCAGTCCGTGAGTGACTTTCTGTGCACTCTTCTGTGTCCAGCAGGAGGAGGTGACTGTGCGTGAAGTTTGCATTTGCTTCAGTGTCTATGATCATGAGAGATGGGAGACAATCTCAATGCCCACGATGCGTGTGTCCGTCCACACAGTGGAGCACTGTCCTCTCTTTCTGGGGGTGCTTTCCTTTGCCAAGAACAGGGTCTTCAGGGCCTGCATTAATGAATATCCCCAGGAACTGACAGGGAGGTAATTCCAGGATATAATGTTATTTGAAGAAAAAAGTATGTCAGAAATAGGTTTAAGAAAAAGTCCCATGGGACACTCCTGTGACATGTGCCTCCACACAAACCTTTCCCTTTCACTTTTTAGTCAAAAAATCTTTTATTGGAGTATTGTCTTTTTAGGCTTGTAGTTTTTATGCCTTCCCTTCTGCCTGAAATCTGAAGGATGGCACAGTTACCAGTTACTGACAGTTGGGGGACATTGAAGGGCTTCACAATTTCATTGCTCAAAGAATAATTCCTGCAGACATCAGGCCCTGGAGAAAAGAGTGGGGTATCTCTGCATGGGGGTAAGACCTTGACACTAAGTACAACTCATGATTTTATTTCCTCTCCTGGAGACCAGCTAGGGTTAGGTCTCATGAATGCTCGGAGTGAACTTTACTGGGGGAAAAATGAGGCTTTTACAAGTAATGATGCAGAAGAAGCTCTGACTTAAAACACTTGAAAGATCTCAACTGTAGTTCATATTAACTAGGCAATGAAGGAAGTGTCTGTGTCTATTGGGGGAAAGGAACAGAAGAATAAATCAGATATAACAAATAAGAGTTACATCTCCAGACATGATAAACCACTGAAGCAAAAATTTTAAGGTGTTTGGTTTCTCTATTCCCTGCCTCCCAAAATGTGATGAATGTGTGTAGAGTGGGAAACAGGAAAAACGAGGTGACCTCCAGTGGACACTTGAGGGGCTTGGCCAGAGCACGGGTATAACTTAGAATGAAATCTAATCTTGTTTAAATGAGTTAATTGCATTTTCCCCTTAAACCAGACATCTTGGACTGTCTGAGGACAGTGGTCTATATTCTTTCCTCATTCTTTTTACTTTGTCCTTGCCCTTCCTTCAGGGGAAATGTTAATTGTCGCAGACTTGCCCCGGGAGCAGGGTCTGCTAAGACCTGTGGAAACTGGTGGCCACCACTGACTAAAGAAATACAGACTTAGAAACGATGGTAAAGAAAGAGACATGAGACATAGAATAGAATTTAAAGCGGGAGCTCAGGGGTCTGTTGTCTGTTTGTGGGCTTCTGGCAATGGCCTAGAATGTTTGTTCCTCTCTGATTTTATTGAAGTGTATTTGCCCAGAGCATAAGATGAGGGAGGGAACAAAGACACAGGTAGTTTCTTTCATGGAGCTTATCAGCTCTGACTGTTATTATTAACCTTACGGGTAGTCTTCAGAAATCTGAAATCTGAGCCTTGTATTGGGAGAGCCCCCTGCTTGAGATCACACACTGATTTCTAGGGAGGTGTTAAACTCCAGTAGTTCTCTGTGGAGTGAAATGCCACCTGTGTTAATCTCCTCTGAGGGATGGGTGGGACGGAGGACTATTCCACCACCACAGAGGATCTTCCTCTGCGATAAGGGATATAAGCTCTTCTGCCCCTATCTCAGGGTTCAAGCTACTCCCTTGGTCTCTGCCCCAGGCAAATGCAAATCTCCATGATGGGTATCTGCTTTGCCTGTTTAATGGGCAGAAAATGCCCTAGAAGATGTATCTTTTCTAGGAATTATCATAATCTCTTATATGGCAATTATCCTCACTGACCTAGGAGGGTGTTTGTAAGCTGTATCCCCAACAGGCTAGAATTTCAGAAAAGGCAGGAAGCTTGGTAGCAGTGGCTAGCATAAATGTAGACTAGCTAACTTTTCTTTGTTCTGACTCACTCAGCTTACTTTTTAATTTTCCTCTTTTTCTGGGGGTGCTTTCCCTTGCCAAGAACTGGGTCTTCAGGGCCTGCATTAATGAACTTCCATTTGCCCAGTGGTTCCATCTCTCCTTCTTTCCTCTTGTTTTTGTGAGTGCCCTTTGCTTGGGTACTAATTCCCCTGCAAAGACAACTCCCTCCTTATTTTGGCTAATTGCACTCAGTCTGCAGGTTTATCTTTGATGTACTTTTTCTTGATCTCCAGGATTGGAAAGTTTTCTGTTCAGTGTTTATTTTGTCAGTGCCCTTAGCAAACTGCCCTGTATTGGCTTATGAAATTGTCTACTCACCCTTCCTCTATCTATAGCAATGATTTTCCACCAGTGTGTCATTGTGAGAGGATTTTAGGTGTGCTGTGAAAATTTTTAAAGATCATTAATTACTTTTGAAAGTTGTTCAAAGCTAGTAAGCATATTCTTTTTTTTTTTTTTTACTCTTTATCAACATAATGTAAGTGTGCTACAGAAGTGTAACTATAGGTTCCAGTGTGACAGGAGATATAAAATGTTGAAAAACATTGCTCTCAAGGCTTCTAGTGCAGCCGGGTCAATGGCTGTATCTGTCATATACATCATTATATTCACCTGATACGGTATTCACAGCCTACAGCCTATCTGCTAAGTGAATGAATTCGCTAACTGCCCCATGATTTCGGATGCTAGGTAATGTAAATCCTAGGTCCTCCTTCCCCTGAGTAATTTAGAGGTGATGGATATTATTGAAAATGTATTGGGAAACAAAAGAAAACAGAGTTGTTATAGCATGATTATTGTCGTTTAAGATATTGTGCACATTCGTTATCACATGGTAAAGACAGCTGAATAGAACTTCTAATCACCTAAGAGTAACAGCAATTGTTTTCTTAGCTCATGTCATAATAGAAATCATCATTTCAGTGGAGTCTTTTCTACAACTCCAATTGGGATAAGATTAATAAAATTTGAAATGTGTAGCTATATTACATGTCTGTAATGGTTATAATTTAGTTAACAGAATTAACAATAGGCAGATCTCTTGACTTAAAATGGTACTAGTAATTAGTTACTGCAAAACTTTCTAGAACCCGTCGTATACTCCTCTTCTTCGTGAATCTCTCAGAGGATATAGTATACAGCATTTCCAAAATGACCGTGGGACTCTTTCTTCTCCTGACAACTGAGCTTATCAGAACTAGTGCTTATTACTATCTGCCTCCCTGTTTGTCTACTGAGAGAAAGATTTGTAAGTTCTTACCTGCTTCTTCCCATTCTCCTGCTTTCTTGCTAATCCATAATTCCTGCCATTAAATCTACTTTTATTTTTTCAATTTCTGATTTCCTCCCTAGGAAAAGAATGGAGGATGTCAGGGTATAGTCTGTCCCCAAGCAGGAACCTTGATCCTCCTCAGAAGAGCACCTGATCATGAATGAATTCCACTGGGTTGGGGACCAGTGTGTCCATAGCCGTTGTGCCCTTACAGTTTCCCAAGGGGGAAACAGTTTGATTACTGGGGACATAATAGAACTACTGAAATACATATCTCAACTGGGACTAATGTGTTCCCTTTTGTAATATAAAATAGCAAAATTAAAAACAGAAAACTCAAAAATTAAAATGAAAAATGTGGCATTAAGTCAGATACATTCATAGGACAAAATAGGCAAGAAGAGTGAATTTATAGTGAGACCCAGGAACCTTGGGCTTTGCAGCTCCCACTCTGCTGGGTTTCTTTAGCTCATTCTACTAAATGAGGCAAACTGGTTAATCATTCTGTCATGTGGTGTGGGACGAAACAAAAGGGTTGCTGGGACGAAACAAAAGGGTTGCTGGAACATAAGTCACTTACATTGCCCTTTGCTCCCTCCCTTCTCCCTGCCTCATTTGTTTCTTCCCTATCTCTGCCCACTTCTCTAGACTTCCCTCTATTTTTAATTCATTAGCGAACAGGTTTCCTGTAACATCTGCCCCTGCATGCAGGTATGACCCTACCTTGGCTTTTAATTGGGACTTAGTGGTTTAATCATGTGACAGCTCATAGCAGAACAGAACAGATCAGTTATGTCCCTTAAGTGACATACTTTCAAGTGCCTCCCAAAGAAAGACTTTGGAGTTGGCACAAAATTAATGAGTATTAATTAGATTAAAAGCATCATCTTGGTTAATTAGCTCTTTTCTCTGAATTTTGTTTTGAAAACTTTCAAACCTATAGAGAAAGTGAAAGAGAGTAACAAACACTTATATTAGAGCCCCTCAGTCAGGTTCACCAGTTCCTAACATTCAAGTTCCAAACATCCAAAGGAGTTCCTTTTCTCCTCTGGTGTGTGTGTGAGTGCGTGCGCTCTCTCACTTCTCTCTCTCTCTCCCTCTCTCTCTCACACACACACAGTCATTGCTTTAAACTAGAGAAACCTAAAATGGGAATAACTAAACTATTTTAGAGAGAGTTGCAGATATCTTTATAGTTCTTTCCTGAATACTGCAACTTATGTGCCCCGCTAAAAACAAAGGCATTCTATCATATAACTATCATAATATGTCACACTTAGGAAACCCAATATAAATTAAGATATTTAATATAAATTTAGAAGAACAATATAAATTTAAAATTTTATAGATAATATATTTAGAAACTAATTATATATTATATGTAATACATACAATTAATATGCATCATATATTTACATGTTTCTTGTGGACTTGCCCCTACCCTAAATGTGTATGTTGAAGTCTTAACCCCCAGTGTGATGCTATTTGGAGATGGTGCCTTTGGGAAGTGATTTGGATTAGTTAAGTTCATTTGGGTGAGACAGTCCTGGTATGGGTGCTCTTATATAAAGAGGCTATGGGAGCTTACATTCTCTCTCCACGCTTCTACGCAGGACAGCCACATGAAGACGTGGTGAGAGGGTGGCCCAGTGCAAGGCAGGAAGAGACCTCTACCTTGCTGGCACCTTAATCTTGGACTTCGATTTCTGAGCTATGAGAAAATATCTACTGTTAGACTAAGCCACTCATGCTAAGGGATTTTTTTAATGGCAGTTTTGCCAAGACAATATATTATGATGTAATTATATAATACAGACTATAGATTATATAACTTTATCTTAGCTTTTGGTCATTGGAATACTGTAATGAAATGACCCGTCTCTCGGGCTTTCTCTCTCCTCGAAGGTTAGCAACTTATTGTCAAGGATCACATGTAATTCAGGTTTTACGCTGTTCATGTTTGTATTCTTGGGCTTCTAAGTCATGCTGGGTGAAGAAAAAAATCTTAAGCTGATTTAATTTTATTAAAATTAATGGGTTGAGTGATATTCCTTTTAAATCTGATTTTAGAGCCTTTTCCTTCAGGGATAGTGTTTTATAAGTGACAAACTCTAATATGGCTTATTTATGAAGGAGGTTGGATGGACAGTGCTTTCATTTCCTGGGTATTTCTTGTCTCTGTTTGGGAGGCCTCAATCCATGTTGGGTTTATGAATTTTGGGTCTCAATTTCCACCCCTCCGCTTGATCTACCAGTGCTGAGAGTCCATCTGGTTTGCTGTGTCCGTCCACAGAAGCTTCCTGATAGAGCTCTTTTTTCCTCTTCTGGTTTATTTTGTTTCTTACAACATCTCTAGCAAAAGGCATGATGGTGGTTGTGAAATGATCTGTAGACAACTCTAGTTTGTATGTATATTTTTGTCTTTATTTTCCCTCAGAAGAAAAAAAACTATAATGAAGAGATCTGTGTCTTTTTAATTCTTTTTGAGAAAGTCTCACTCTGTTGCTCTTGATTGAGTTCCATGGCATCACAGCTCACAGCAACCTCAAACTCTTAGACTCAAGTGACTCTCTTGCCTCAGCCTCTCCAGTAGCTGGGACTACAGGTGCCCACCATGATGCCTGGATATTTTTAGAGATGGGATCTCGCTCTGGCTGAGGCTGGTTTCAAAACCATGAGCTCAGGCAATCGCCTGCCTCAGTCTCCCAAGTACAAGTACAGGTGTGAGCCATCATGTCTGGCCCAAATCTGTATCTCTTGACTTTGATAGGGATGAGGTCTTTGTCCTGCTTTCCTTCCGTGTTCAGCATCATCTGTGGACGGTGGAAGGAATTCTCCCCACACTTACAGTCCAGGTTGGACTCTTCTCTTTCGCTGTACCTTTGGAGTCTCTCCTTCCTACATTTTTTTTTTTTTCTTTTCCATTCTCGGGAGTATTGTGAGTTTCCCTTTCTTCTTCCCTTCATATTTCTTATACCTTGAGGCCACTTTGGCGGCACACTTTTAATACCGAATTCTAAGAAGCCAATATGCCCTTGGGTGGGGGGGAAGCTTTAACTAAATTATATCTAAGGTCTTTTTAACTTGAGCATAGTGAAATAAGACTGTCTCTATGGAACGTAAATGCCACATATTTACCATGGCTACTCATTTCAAAGGAGGGTTTCCAAAAGGAAAATAAGAAAAAAAAGCTTGGGTGCTTTGCTATGGCATATGGCAGTGCTGAGATAAAGAGAAAATGCAGTTTGTAGTAACAGATGGATTCGAACCACACTTGGATCTGTGGAATACTTTTTAATATTTAATTTATAATGAATCTTTAATATAACATTTAGCTAAGTGTTCAGTCTTGTTCTTTTGAAACGTAGAAAGCCTTGTCAACGTAATTGTGTCTAGGAGATTTCATATGAATAGTTAAGTGTTTAGAATTAAAACCGTTGTTGGAAAAAAATGGTAATTTTTCCAAGATTTTTATGTTTCACTTATATCTGTGCTATTTAGAATGTTGTGGGGTTTTTTTTCTTTTTTTTTTTAAACAGTCTGTCAGCTTTTTTATTTCCTGGTAGCTGGGGGAAAAAGGCACCAATAGTGAAAGTAACTCTTAGCCATGGAAATGAAGCACACAGGAATGCCTGACTTAGACCATGGAGTCCATTTTTTTGATGTAGAGCCAGGTGCCACAGTAGTTCTCTAGCAATGTAAGAAATTACAGTTGTAGTGTAGTTACTATCCTTCATGGAAATGAGCCGAGTAAATGAAGTCACTTAAATCAGTAGTAAAACAGTCTACTCAGTCATGTCTGAAGAAACCCATGGGTAATTTCTATAGAATTACCTGCAATGTATTTATCAAAACATTTCATACAAATTTATTTTTATTATTGGTTTCTATTTTTTAAGAGACACTCTCGCTCTGTTGCCCAGGCTGGAGTGCAGTGGGATGGTTATAGCTCACTGCAGCCTTGACCGGCTGGGCGCAGTGATGTATCTTCCTGAGCCTCTCCGGGAGCTGGGACTAGAGAAGCGTGCCATCACGCCTGGCTCACTTTTCTTATTTTTTCATAGAGACAGAGTCTTGCTGTGTTGCCCAGGCTGGTCTCAAACTCCTGGCATCAAGTGATCTTCCTGGCTTAGCCTTCTAAAGTAGGATTACAGACATGAGCCAAAACACGTGGTCTTTATATTTTTTATTTTTAACGGGAGGCTGAGGATGGTGGACTGTTTGAATTCAGGAGTTTGAAACCAGCCTGAGCAAGAGCGAGACCCCATAATCAGACCTGTAGTCCCAGGAGGCTGAGGCAAGAGGTTGTCTTGAGCCCAAGACTTTGAGGTATGATGCCACAGCACTCTACCCAGGAAACAGAGTGAGACTCAATCAAAAAGGGAAAAACAGTGTATTACTAGTAAAGATGGAGAACATAGCAATGAAGGTGTGCTCCGACTCACGCTGCTTTGCCACTGGCTTGCTACATCTTAGTCATCTAACACTAGGGTCTCATTAATGTGGAAGGGAAAATGTAAAACAGAGTTCCTCCTTCCAGGCCAAGACTTCTGGTAACAGTTCCTTCTCTTGAATTTGATGATATTGTATGTTTTGGCACATTTTGGGCTGACATTATCATTTTAAAAAATACAGGGAGTGGGCAGGTATTAAAGGCAAGCAACCCTTTTTGAGGACCATCACTGGAAATCAAACCTTTGTCTGGTAAACACCTACTAAGGGGGCGGGAGGAGGATAGCACTGATGGAAACTCTATTCTTCCTGGTTTGGTAAGAGGAACTTGAACCAAATTATGGTTTATTATGTATTCATAAGTGTCATCACTTCAGAAGCTGGAAAAAGTGTAGGCCGTAATTCTTACACTTTGTATCTCTAGGCATTTCTTGTGCATCCATTTATAATTCTGGGTCCTAGAGGTTTTTTGTTGGTGTTTGGTTTCATTTGCCTCACCGCGTACTATGGGTCTTCCACACTATTGAGTGAGGGAGCAGATGTTTGAATTGAAGATCATCCTGTGCTCTTCTTTCTTAATTAGGACCTGTGCATATCTGGTCCTTCTGAACAGAGCCAGGTGAGTGTGAACAATGAACAGTTGTCTAACGGGGTGGGTCGTAGTGGAACCGTGCTACATCGACTGTTGGAATCTTTGATCATGGCCTCTCCTTGAGTCTAGCTACTCTTTTTTTCACTTCCCCCCACCCTGAGCATTAGCTAATGGGATGGAGAGATACATTACTCAGTTCAGCTCCTCACTTATTTGTGCCTCTTTGATACACATGTTTGACTTTGTTGTTACTCTTCTACAGAGAAGCTCATGGATCCCTCCACCCAGAGCTACCATATGATGCTTGAAACTGAAGCTTCAGAATGAAAATAAATCAACACCCACTTTGACCCATTATGAAACTGGATATTCTAATTCTCCCAATCCATACATGGTTCCTCTGAGTGCATGCTGACTTCACACACCTCAGTGATTTGCAAAAGGCACTTGAGTCTGAGAGCTAATGGTTTGCTTTGTTTTAAGCACTAGATAAGCAGAATCTCAGTCCCCTCTGCTTGCTGAGGGCCCTTCTCTCACACTGGCTGACCTAGACACTCTCTCCTGAAGGATCTTTTTCTCATGTATGTCTTTCTTCTGTGGCTCTATACGTAAAAATGAATAACCACACCCTGTGCTCAGCCTGTTCTGATTGTGAAGGACAGCCAGTGGCTGTGTTGCACCTCAGAATAGTTTGTTGCTTTTAAATAGAGAGAAGTAAAAGTGAAGAGAATTGTAAGTTATCTGTGCCCCACTGTTCAGTGACATTACTGCACCATGTGGTGCTCACTGAATGATTTTAGACACACTGGGAAATGTTATCTACTCCACAGTACCATGGGCATTTCTTTAAAAAACACATGTAGCAATGAAGCGTGGACTTACTGAGCCTTCTCCTCTCCTGTCAGGCCTATTCTTTTAACACAGCTTTTATTTTCTTGTTAATAAGCATCACATAATTTGAGGAACATGCTTATTCTGTTCGTACAGAGACGTATGCGTAGCTGGCGAAGGTTTAATTACTATCTCTGGTACAATAAAGCTAACAGTTCGCGCGGCTGAGTGGACCCCCGATAAGGCAGACGATGTTGTTATTTTTGAGTTTCCCCTGTCTTGGGAACCCGTCAGCAAGGCAGTTTGGATTGCTTACGCGGGAAGGAGATGGAGAGGTGGGAGGAGAGATCAGAGCCAGCCATCTGCAGTTGTACACAACCTGGCAGTTTAAACCGCAGCGTTAACTCTGAAATTCATGAGTCTAAACTCATCTTCTTTATTATTGTAGAAAAATGCTGTTGAGGAATACCTCAGTACAGACACTTGGAACCCCAGGGTTCCAGAGATCAAACCGATTTTTCCTTATCTGGCATGCTTTATTTTCTAAAATAGGCTGGGAATTATTTCATCTGACGAGCAGGGATAAGCAAAGGGAGTGAATGATGTGGATTTAGGCTACGTTTTACAGGATGGATTTGCTTCAAAAAAACTCTATGGGTTTTGCAGAGGAATCGGGTGAGTTTTTTTGTTGATGTCCTGGTAACTCGCTGTCTGTCCTAAATGTGTATTGATGATACTGCATTTCAGTTGGAGAAATTACCTCTGTGCCTTTACTTTGCTTTGATTGTAGAAAGTGTTTCTGTGCAAGAAGTAATTCACCTAAATGGTGACAGGAAATGAGTGTTTTAAATAGGGTTTGTCCAGTGCTCTAGCCATGTGTCCAAAGATGATGTGATGGTAAGGGTTTAAAGTTGTAGGGCCCAAAAGAAGGTGGCGGAAAGCAGCATTTCTGAGAATGATTTGTCAAAGAGTATTCAGCCTTTTTTGGTGAAGACAAAAAGTTACCATGAAAACAGTTCTTTGAGGGATTAGAGGCAGGGGATATACAGTGTAGGGCTGCAGTCTGCGGTGCCTGGGCCACGGGTGGTTGACGTGGCCTGTTGGGAATCGGGGAATGCAGGGCCCAGAGCTGGAGGTGAGCGGCAGGTGGCGGGTGGAGCTTCACCTGTGTTTACAGCTTGAGCTTCACCTCCTGTCAGAATTTCCCCCTCCGCCGGTCTCTCCCAGGGAAAAATTGTCTTCTATGAAACCGATCCTTGGTGCCAAAAAGGTTGGGGACCACAGGCTTAGAGGATACACGAAGCTTTAGTTTATGCAGAATGTACTAAGTGTGGAAGATCTAGGTTGGGCATATCAAGAGACAAGACAAAAAGAGGCTACTCAGAACGAGCATCTTCCCCACTCACTTTCACATCCCAAGTCACCTCTCGGCGAGCTCCCCTGTGCTTATCTCTGACGGTCTCAAGAGGACACACTGAACCCCCATTTTAGCGATACTTCCTCTGCCTCCTGAGATTGCAGACGTTGGTCCAGCATCTTCATTGATTCAGGCCCTTCGTGAGGGGAGCCGTCACTGGTGCCAATTTGGGAGTACTGAATTTTATAAAATGCAACACATTTTATGGTTGTTATAATAGTTGTGAATTAAAAGCTTGCAGTGTTTCCTGAGATTCTTTGAGGCTCTCCTTTAATGGGGAGGTAAGACTAGTTTTAATTAGCAGATCAAATTTTCATACATAAACAGACCTTCTATGAAGAATGAGAAAATTAGTTTTATTGTAAGAAGCTATATGTTCTTTTTACAACTTTTTCTATATTTTTCATTTGCATAGGTGATTTTTTTTTTAGAATCACATATCAAGGCGGACTCCACCTAAGGCTTGTGTCCCCACTATTAAAGCATGTGATAAACAGTGGGATTGTCTTTGAGGAGTTGAAATCAGTGGGGTTCTTGTATAGGGAAAAATATTTTAAGTACAATCTAGAATATGGGGGATAAAAATATTTATTTTACATGTAGGTTCATGCCATCTCTTCCACATTGAAAGATGGGAGACCAGAAATTCTATTAGTTCACTTTTTAGGTGAGACTGTTCATGAGAGAACCACAAAGTATTTGAAGTAAAGAATGTTTTTTGCCCCCCCCCTTTGTTAAAAGGATCAAGGTGACTCATATGAGTCACTCAAATGTGCCACCTTAACATTCCCACACCTTAATAATTGCCACACGTGCCAGTGCTGGGGAAGGAGTGAGAGGTAAAAGAAAGTGTATGGCACATGTTCCACATGTGCAAATCAGAGACCCTCTTGGTGCGATTGGGGTTCTATCTAATAAAAAAGGACAACATGCACACAGAAAAGAAAGCTGAGTTCCAGCTCAGGCCATTCTTAATGATGGCAAACCAATCCTCATACAATAATAGTAGTAACGAATAAGATTAATGGTGTTGGCTTTGCAATCTATATTTAATTTTAACAGTGGAATTGTATTTGTTACAAACTGTGAGCATTTTGTAGAGAAAGCAATAGAATAAATAAAGGTCATTGAGACTTTTCTTCTCTAATCCAAACTATTGATTCCGGTAAATTTCATGTAGTCTGCAGTTCCTAAAGCTATAGAGGAATTGCTGGGCAACTGAATTTGTCCCATTAGTTCAATTGCATTTTTGAAAAGAGGAATTATGTGTCTAAACCTTTCAGAGTAAGAGCCCAGAGCAGTATTTGGAATCCCAAATGCTGATCATTTTTAGATTTTCAATATGAAAATTCATGGTGTATAACTAGCTCCTTGTACTCTCCCACCTTCTGAATCTCAGAAGAAATTTGAAATTTCTTCATTCCCAGAAGTTGGTTTGGGCTGAGTATGGTCTGCAATTCATTACACTGAAAAAATTCTTCATATTGTGCATTTTTGGATCACACATATACAAAAAGTCTTATACTTTTCTATCTCAAGTGTAATTGAAGTTATAAAAAAATGAATTAAAATCTTCTTTAGTGGAGCTAAGCTGAGTGTTCTGAGTATTGCCTTCTTGAGTTCCGACCCTTTGATTTGGTGCAGTCATTTAAACCAGGCACTGTTTGCTCAATTGAGTGTGTAAACACCAGCAATAGAAGTGAAGAGGACCCCCTATGAATTCTATGCCCCTCTTGAAAGACTTTGACCCTAAGAGGAGCACTTATCATGACCTCTGACATAGGTCAGAGTGAGTTTCTGCAGAATGGAATATTTGGGGATGGATATGAGGCTGGCTTATGGTTTGTCCTGGGTAGTGGAACAAAACATCAAGCGCTGCGGAGAATGGTGGCCAGCTAGCCTGGCTGAGAAGAGAGGGGGGCTACAAGCTCAGTGCACGTGCACATGAGTACGTGTGACTATTGGAGGGAGTAGCAGGCAGCAGGTGCCCAAAGTCTTTGCTATTGATGAGAAGAGAGCTGATGAAAATTCCTAGGAAGATGCGTCCTACAAACCCATGACTCCTTTGCTCCTTGGAAGTCATTCTTGAACTCCAAAACTTTGAAGGCTCCTGCGCAGGGTCCTACCCTCCCTCTCCAACATCCGCTTGCTCATGCACAGGGCTTCTGTGCCAGTGGTCCTCCTCTCTGCCCCTCTGAGGCTGGTGTCCATCAGCCAAGAGCAATCATGCCCACGCTGTCTTTTGCCTGCACTTACTGAGTCTCTAAGGACCAGTAAAAGTTGTGTTTTTTTCATAAAAAAATATCCTTGACCAACTCATCTCAGAGTTTGGTCCCTTTTTCCTGCCTGTCTCTGGTAGACTTGCACTGTCACTGAGTGCTTCCCTCTTCTGACAGATGTATTGTGCACATAAGGTTCGCACAGAAACACCAGGTGTCAGTGTGCTCTTGGTCTCCTTCTCAGGTCCCCTCTGCATAGGGCCTTATTGCCAAGCAGTTACTGCTCGAGGGACTACATAAATCACTGCAGACCTTCAGCACAGAGCTGTCTTTGGGCATCTCAGCCTGGGTTGGGCCATAGTCCTCCTCCCACCTGTGTCCCATGGTGAGCTTTCTGGTAGGACCTCATCCTGGCTTGGGTTTGGAGTGACTATTCTTTGTGGTGGCAGCGTGGGTGTCCTGTCTGCATTTTAAATCTTCCCGGAGCCTCTGAAACCCAGCTCGTGCTGAGCTCAGCCTCCAGGATAGCACAGCAGGCAGCCCCAGGCTAGACAGTGCTTTGTGCAGAGAGTCTCGGCAGGTGCTGAGCTGGGGATCATTAAATCAGAGCGTTTCTGTAATCTCAGCTCAGTGGGAAAGCTCTGGGGGCCATCTTCCAGTCTGCTGACCCCAGCTCCCAGCTGAGCAGCGGACTGCAGGGACAGCGTGTTCCTTTGATTCATCTGCCTTGTCCCTGGTTTGTCTGTGTTTACACAGAGAGGTGAAGACCCATATCCAGAAGAGTCTCCAGGTGAGGCAAGGGGAAGACGTTCCCAAGTGTGGATACTGCTGAGGCCTGTGACATTTTGGGTTGTTTTTATGAGGATGAGGGATTCAGCAAAATGGTCGCAGCTGAACTTTTTTGTTTTTTGTTTTAATGAAGCAAGTCTGGGTCTGCCCTCACACTCCTGGGCTCATGTGATCCTCATGCCTCAGCCTCCTGAGTAGCTGAGATTTACAGGTGCCTGTTACCATGCCTGACTCATTTTTGTATTTTTAGTAGAGATGGAGCCTGCTTTTGCTCTTTTTCTTTTGGAACTCCTGACCTCAAGTGATGGTCCCCCTTGAGCTTCCCAGAGTGCTGAGATTACAGGCATGAGCCACTGTGCCCCGCCTGAACTTTTTAAAAGTTATTCCATTTGCTTTGTGCTTATGGTTAGTTCTCCTCCTGAGACAAGTTGTGGGTAATGTCTGCACTACGTCCCCGTGTCCTGCATACTCAGGATGCTCACAGATTGTGAGGGCCCAGGGTCACGAGGCTTTTGCTGCCTTTTGCTGCCTGCCCCCAGAGCTCTATGCGTGGTACATGGTTTCCAGGGATTGGGCGGTGACAAACCACTCTAGCTGTTGCTGTCTGGTCACTTCCATCCCATCCCTCTGTACCCCCACTTTTAGTGTGTTTAAAAATGCTTCTGGGAAGCTAAGTGTGTCAGTTCACTAACTCCTGGGCCGTGTCCCTTTGCCTGATCTCCGTGACAGCTCTTGCTAACAAGCATTAGGTGCACGTGGTCCTAAAGTTCACCCCCCCTTCAGTTACAGAGACCTCGATGGCAGTCAGTTTCTGCCTAAACTGGGAATTTTCCTTGCGACACACCTTTTAATTTTGTTCCGAAGCCCCTTTGGTTTCATAGCATTTCCTTAGAGCACCTGGTTTCCTGCTTGGGGCCCAGACACAGTAAAAGGGCATGAGAAGCCCAGTTTTGAAGAGCATGGCCAGCCTTCCAGGTTATCGCTTAGCCAAGAAAGTTGGCTCCGAGCATCCTGGCAAGTCGGCAAGCCTCCACTGCTGTCACAGCTTCACTCACTCCAGTCTGCCCCCTCTCCAAGACCTCTGTCCTGCTTGGTGGGTGTGCCACATCCAGACATCCCCTGCTGGAGTGCTCCTCGTCTTTTCCTCTATGGCACCAGCTTGCATGCTTTTGGCTGCCGCTGCCTGATGCTGCCTTAGGCTCCGTTTCTCACTGCCCCCTGGGAAGGCTCTGTGGCCACCCAGCATGTAGTGGACACACCGTCAGCTCCATACTTTGGGGTTCATTTTACGGTCTGGGCTAATGGAAGTGTTGGAGAGAGTTGGGAAATCTGAGTGTGTTGTGCACCTGGACTGTAAAGGGGGGCAGGGTGCTGGGCAGGGAGGCCCGGGAATGGAGCAGGTGCAGCCTGGAGTTGGAATGGTGGCCATGGGGAGTCCTGCGGGGGTCCCAATCTTAGCAGCCTTCTGACTGTGCTTGGTCTGTCACTAAAGACTGAAGGGCAGAGGGGCTTGTTGTGGCTCCTGCAGGTGTGGAGGAGACTGGGCAGGTGTTCTGAGAACTGAGAGAGCCCTACAAAGGGGACTTCAGAACATTCTCCAGTCTTAGATTTAGAGCTATCTCCCATGCAGAGAAGAATGGATGATTCTTTGGATTTCCTGTGCCATTGATTTGGGGAAATGGGAGTGATAACAGAGTTGTGTTCTTTCAGGCTGAAGAAAAAATGAAAATTATCTCCTTCAACCTGCTCATTTGAAAGGAGACAGAGCCCGGGGTGGGTCACAGGTCCTGCCGAGACACACAGCTGCTCAGCTGGATGCCTAACTCCAGCTACTTTGCTGAGTAGCATTTTAGCCCATTTCTCACCATTGCCAGGAGCTAGGCCACCCTCTTCTTTTCCCCTTTTGTGTAAGGGCACAGTAACTGCTCCTCAGACCCCCACATTAGGGATCTTAGTGAAATATCAGACTCGGTGGCTTAAATGGTGGAAGTGTATCTCCCCGGGTTCTGGAGGCCATGGTGTCCAACATACAGGCTCTGTCGAGGTGGGTTTCACCCTGAGGCCTCTCCTCTTGCCTTGAAGACATCCCCCTCCAACTGTGTCTTGCGTGACCTGTGTGTGTGTGTGTGTGTGTGTGTATGGCAGGAGACGGCAAGCCTATGTCTGTACAGTCTGCGCTCTTCTGGTGAGGGCACCAGTCCCATGGTGGGGACTCTACATGGCTGGGGAACTGTGGCCTTCCGCCTTCCGATTGCAAGATTGTAATTTCTTAGGCACAAAAGGAGGCAAGAAAAGCATCATTTTTCTCTGCTGCACCCCTTTCAATAAAAGGATTTTTTCTGTAAAATTGCATTCAGTTGAATAGATTCGATTAGGACCTAGAAGGCTAAATGTATCCTTAAGCCACAGATGCCCCACCCCTGTTTGGGGGTTAGAGCTTCAAGATACAAATTTTGGAGGAGACATATTCAGTTCATTTTATATACACATATATTCACAGAGACATACATAAATGTGTGTATATGTGAATATATTATAATATGGGCACTTGAACTTCTCCTCACATTTGAAAGAATGATGGGCCTTCTAAGACATAATCTTTTTTTTAGAGAAGTGTTGAAATCTTTTTGTAAGACATACTACTTAGGGTATGATTTTTATTACTATTGATTATTCTTTTTATTATAATTTCTTGTTAGGATTCTGGCTTCCAGACTAGAAAATTGAAAGTAAGTAAAGCTTATTTGAATCCGATCTCTTTAAGCAGAGGAAGCAAAATGTTTCCTCTAAAACTACAAATTAGATGACAGAGGAAGATTTGGGATCTCATATGACAAGGAATTGGGTACACCAGCAATGAAAGCAAAATGTCAGTCAAACCGAGCATATAGTGCTGAAACTGATGCTGTGTATTAAGATACACATTGTGGGCATAGTTCTTAGACTTATAGCAGTTTGTACGCCCATTTGAGAAACAAATGTTGTGGACTAGCAGTTTTATGCCTAAACTATCCATGCTACTGTGTAACTTCTGATCAATGATGTATTAAAAAGAAAAAAAATGGGCGGGAGGGAGGAAAAATAATTTATTAAGAAGCCACCCTGAAGAAGTGATTCGTCTGACGTCGGTCCCAGTTCCCCCAGATCCTGTAGAAGAAAGACGTTGTGTTAAGCCTGTGGGTGGGTATAAAGGGAAGAGAGAATATGAGGGAGAGTATTCTTCTAGAAAGAACCATTGATTGAGTTAAATATATAAGGAAGTCAAATTGGTATGATAACTAGCATGAAAAACCAGCTTCTTCAACATTCCCAATGAGCAGCAAAGAAAGCACTTAGGAATCTGAATGAGATCTGTATGGATTGACTGGGATGGTCGTGAAAGATTTTATGAAACACTTGACACTGAAATTTTGTCTTTAGAATCCATATAATTTATCTTGTTCTTTTTACCTCTGCCTCTTCTAGGGCCCCAATCCTAGATGATTTATAACCACAGACCCTCTCAGGTAGGAAAGGGGCCGGCCGGCTGTGCTACAGACCCCTTCCAGCTGCCACCTTGCACAGGCCCCCGGCTCAGCCGTCCAGCTCTGCTGAGAGCCTGACATGTCCAGCAGCTCTGCTGCGGAATCTTCCATGAGACTCAGCTGTGGGCTGTGATTATGTGTTTTAACTATTCTTATTTAGCCTGAGTCATTTAATTCAAGGGAAGAAGATCTATACTCTTTTAAGTTTTATTAAGTAGTCACAAGAATGCTTAGTTTCATGCATCTCTTTCTTCTGGTCCAGTCTGAAGCACTGCCCTTAGTTTAGATAGCACTTATTAAATTTTGAGCCCTGCCAGGCTGCTGTGGTCACATGAAATATTGAAGCCGTGCCCCTTTGCTTCCCAGCATGACGTCTTCATTACAAAGCGTGTAGCCCCCTGTGCTTTGCCTTCGTGCATAGGCACAACTCAGACGAACGGGTGTGTCTTTTCCTCCTGGTGTTTTCTTGTCACAGATTCCTGTTGCTTTTGTTTTGTGCCAGAGTTTTCATTTCGTGTTAAATCTTCATTAACTTTAAAAGGTGAGTGCATGTAATACAGCAGAAGGTGCCAGAGAGCTGTTTGAAGGTTGGATGGAATATCACAAGCGAGCATGCGGCATTTTGAAAGAACTCGTTTGCCTGTTGGGATTTTAAAATAACTTTGTAATTATGGATTATTTCAGCGCAGGTACATTTTTTAAAAGAACAGGTGCCTGAAAATCTTGACACAGGTAGACCCCAACACAAAGCAATCTCAAATGACCTTGAGGAGTTCACAGTTTCACGAGACTAAGATAAAAATCTGTCAAGGTGAATTGAACGGCATCTAGAAGGCTGGAGTTGAGGCTCCCTGTTTTCCCCTACAGCAGTCGATGACATTTTTTGATATGTAACTCAGGCCAGACAGGTGTATTTCTTACTCTGCTTTAGGTGTGTGATGTCCTTTACCATAAAAAGAAAAAAACATTGGAGACGCTTTCAGAATTGCCTCAAGTCACTTTCTTGAGAACTAAACTCGTTCAGGCCCCTTGACTTATATATTTGTGAAAAGAGATGCCCTTATTTTTTTTGATTTAAAAAATTTAATGCTTTCTTTTACTGATTTGGGATTTTAAAGATGTATTATTTATAATAGATACAATTTTTCATTCACCTTAAAGTTTACTGGCTAAAGTACTTTATCTTTTGCATTGTCTTGAGACTGAGCTTCAATATTTCATTGGTAATAAATTCCAAAAGATGAATAAGAATTACAAAGGAGGTTTTTGCTTTGTAGATTTATAGTGGCTCTGTCTGGATGTGGCTCCTGCTGTCATAGCTCAAGAAAGGCATTAGCACCTGCCAGCGGAGGCACTGCCTGTTTGTGGGACCCAGTAGGCTGGTGGAGTTCCGGATGCCTCTGGACTACTGTGACCATGACTTTGATGTTTCCGTGAAAGTTTCTGTTTCACTTTTACATCCTTGATCATAATTACCTCTCTAGTTTATAGAGATTACTGAAACTTTGTTAATCTTGTCATCATTTACCTTTAACTGAAAGTCCCAGGAATGCTGTGCTACAGATAGTGCAGATTCAGTAAACTTCAAGTGTTGGATGTAACATGGCTGAAAACACTCCCTCCTGTGAAGTATGAGAGAAGAATGCGCATTTACTGACGAGTTGACAGCCCTGTATAGTTTAAAGGACACTTTCATGTCAATAATCACATTTAGGCAATTTAGGAAGAGAGTAAGGAACTACACTCCTGATTTTACAGACAGGGAACTTCACCACAATGACATCAGCATGTCCAGCAGTTCCTTTATTTCTTAAAGGGTAGAACCTGAGCTCAGGCTAGAACGCAAACCTTTTTATTTCAGGCCAGAGTTGCTCTCACTCATTTGTGCCATTTCCTTCATATCTGTGAACAAACAGGTGAGGGTTCAAGTTAAAAATTCTCTCTAAGGGTTAGGACAATCTGTATATATAATACAGTCATTAGATCATGACCTTGAAGGGCCGACAGTCACATGGAGAGATTGAAAATTACCAGGTGACATGACAAGTTCTATTAGAATTAGATAATTATATGCCCTTCCCTTTGATTTCATAGAGGAAAAACTGAAGTTATCTGAGAGCTTTCTAGGTGAAACCATCTTTCAATTGGGGATTGAAGGATAAATGAGTGGGAAAGGGCCCTCCATGATGGGTGAGGCAGTTTGTGGGTGAAACAGGGAGCCTGTGTGAGCGTGGGCTGTGGGTGAGCTTAGCACAGAGTGGGGGAAAATGAGGTGGAGCAGGTGTACTTTAAGATAAATTGTAGGCAAAAGTTTAGCTTCCAGTGTACAACACTGTTTTGTATTTGAAATGTCCTCAATTATTATTTTTTTGAGAAGGCTGGAGTGCAGTAGTGTGATCATAGATCAGCACAACCTTCAACTAGTGGGCTCAAGCGATCGAGCCTCCCTCCTCAGCCTCCCAAGAAGCTGGGACTATAGGTGCACACCACCACACCCAGCTACGTTTTTAATTTTTTTTGCAGAGACAGCGTCTCATTATGTTGTCCAGACTGGTCATAACACTTCCTGGGCTCAAGCAATTCACTGGCCTCAGCTTCTCAAAGTTCTGGGATTATAGATGTGAGCCCCCCACTCCTTGTCTAGCCTTAATTTCTTAATAATGCCAATTGTATCGCACACAGGTGTGTGAAGTGCTTAAAAATACCGAACATTTAAAATAATATGGTCTCAGAAAATTGAGTGTATGTATTAACTCTGTTCCCCACCGTGTTTAGAACAGAGGCTTGATGAACGTGTGATTGGACACTATTGGCACTGTAAACGCGGGTGGACCATTAGGTGTACGTTCAAACAGGCCTTCTTCTGTGTCAGCCCTCCCCCCCTTCCCTATTTACTTGGAAGGAGTTTGTATCTTTGGAGTTCCTGCTGACAGAGTCAAGCTTCTAAAAGAGCCTTCTGCTGTGAGTGCCGGTTTATGTGGTGGAACTTTGCTGCTGCTTCCCCTCTGAGCACTTTTTGGCTGCCTAATGAAATGCAGAATGCTTAATCAAAGTTACAGCTGGCAGCAGTTCCACAAATCCAAACTGGGACAAAGGAGAAAAAAAAAAAAAAAAAACTGAAAGAGGTAAAGAGGTAATAGCAAGTAAAAATTCTGTTTCTTTCTTGCTCATTTTATTTATTTATTTATTTTTTTATTGAATCATAGCTGTGTACAATAATTCAATCATGGGGTACAGTGTGCGGGTTTCACATACAATCTGAGATATTTTCATCAACCTGATTGACATAACATTCATGAGATTTTCTCATTTACTGTGTGAAAACATTTTTGATCCGTATTTAGAAGTTTTCTCCTGACCCTTCAAATAGGGACCACAAGTGTAACTTGACAGGC
>CAUYON010018917.1:0-12142 GCA_963573935.1 Arctocebus calabarensis
CGGGCGCCTGTAGTCCCAGCTACTTGGGAGGCAGAGGCAGGAGACTCGCTTGAGCCCAGGATTGGAGGTTGCTGTGAGCTGTAATGCCACGACACTCTACCCAGGGCGACAGCTTGAGGCTCTGTCTCAAAAAAAAAAAAAAGGTGCAAATCAGCCACAATTTCCCCTTTTTCAGTGTATGGCAACTTTGGGGACACCCTGTATTGCTTGCTGATTGGGCAGCAGTGGAGCAGAGCAAGCTTCCACTCTGCCACTTCAACCTGTCCCCTGCTCTCATTCTGCTGTCATGAGAAGACAGGGCCCGAGGGGCTCGACAGCCGTGACACTGGCTCTGAGAGGACCGTCTACCTGCACTTGGCAGGGAATGTCCCTTTGCACTTGCCACAGCCTCCGCTCCCTGCTGCCCCCCACCCCCCAGGCCCTCTGACATAGACACAGACACGCACCCCAGACTTGGCGACACAGGTGAGCCCAGGATTATCAAGATGGTCACAGTGAACACCCCGTTTCTGCATCTTGAGGACAGGACCAGACCGTACCCTTGTCTGGGCTCTTCCTGCTGGACTGAGTGGGCGCAGTGGGTTCCCAGTGATGTGATGTGACATGGGAAGAGCCTTACGGGAAACCTGGGAGGTCCCTTCTGATCAACCCTGAGCCAATCTTCCTGGGCCTTCCTACTTCCTACAGGCTAGTGACTCAAAGTCCCCAGCTACAGAGCGATCAGAGACGAGCACGCCGGACCTCATGGACTCTGATGTGACTGCTCAGAAGAGCTCAGGCCCCGGGGGAACAGCAGGGTTGGGCCAGGGTGAGGCTTGGCAAGGGATTCACATGCGTGTGCACACACACCCTCATCAGACCCTGAGTCACAAACAATTTTGTGCCTCTCTTGAAATGAAAATGCCCTGAAAATGACTGACCCCTGTGACCAAGACCGGCTGCTCACCTACACTCAGCATGGCGGGTCACTAATTAAAATTTCCAGGACACAGCCAGGACCCCAGTTCTAACAGACCCGGGGGATCTGTGAAGTTTTATATCTGTCCCACCTCCACCTATTCCTGTGGGGAAAGGCAGAGAAGCAGACAAGTCCACGGACACGGAGACAACACCGGCTGCCTCCTGTAAGCAGACAAGTCCACGGACACGGAGGCAACACCGGCTGCCTCCTGTAAATGACGCCATCCCGGCCGCCACCTGGGGCATATCAGGAGCGTCTCTGTTGCCTAATCCCTGGAGTCCAGGGTTTGCCACAAGCTGCCACTTGAGCTTGCTTCACTCCACGAGGCGAAGTGCCCACTGCATAATGACATGGGTCTTGGTGCACACCCAGCTCCAGCCGTGAGGCTGTGCGGTCAAGCGCCACCTCTTCTGTGCCTTTCCCGGGAGTCGAGCACAGAGCTGTGGGCACTTAATTCTAGACCCATGCAGCTGACACCCCCCCACCATCCTGGAGACCCGAGTGGAAGACCCAGGGAATTTTATCAGGGGAGCCCCATGAAAAGTTGCTGTGTGAGGCCCATGGAGCCACTCTCTGCTTAGTTTGCACAATCCAGTGAGACTTTGACAAAATAATCATTGCAAAATTTTATAAAGAGGTGGCCAATACGTAGGCAGGGGTGTCCAACTTTTTCCTTCTGTGCTACAAACTAAAAGAAAAAAGTCAAAGTCACCTACAACCAGTTTCTGAGACTGCTCAAGGGACATGGAAAGGAGTTTCTGGAAAATGCCTACCCTGGTTCCAATTTAAACTTTTTTTATATAAAACTAAAAGAAGAGAGGCTGGGTGGGGCAGGGGACAGCTTTAAATATGTGCTTATTGGAAAAGATGAAAATGAACCACTCCATCAGCTAGATGATTTCAACAGATGACAGCAATGATTAAAATCAGCTGTCTGGGTTAATTAGCACCCGTGACCGCAAATATACTGTTACTCTGTCGCCACCACAATTTGTCTTCTTACTTCAAGCCTGGGTGGCAAAGACTTTCTACCAGCAACTGCTGGTATACTTTCCGAGCCCAAAACAAAGGGTCTGTCCAATATGAGGGTCATCTGAGTTCACCTAGCCTTCTCTCTGCCCTTTCTGTTGCTGAAAGACTGGTTCCATTTCCAAAATAACTCCAACACTAGTTATTTTGGCCCTAATACCTCTTTAGCCTCAATGTCAGGGATGTCTGGATCAATGTTCGATCTAGCTGACATGGACCGATTGGTGGAAAAGAACAATTTTTGCCCAAGATGGCTGTAAAAGACAACAAGGAATTTATCAGGGCTGCAACCACTGAGAATGTAGGTGGCCATCTGGGGTCTGTACATCCCAGGGCAACAGATACTGTTCAGAACATACAGAATCCCAGGGACTTTCTAAAATGGGGAAAGTGGACCAGCTTAACTCTCTGTCCACAACCTCAGAGAGTCCCCGGCAGAGTCAGCTAGTCGAGAAGAGCACAGACGCAGCACCTGTTCACCCTGTGGGTAACCCGGCTGCCCTCAGCTCCCCAACTTGTAGGCTTGTGTCCCCTAGCTCCTGAGCCACAGGGCTTTCTCCAGCCCCAGCACGGACACAACGGAGGCATGCACAATGTTTAATTACGGAAGAGGGGAGCAATGTAAGTATCCCTCATCCAATGGGGGATCAGACTGGTTGGATGAACACCCCGGCTTCCTTGCCCCTCGTGGGACACTTCCAAGGCCTAACGACCTAGTGTCACAGAGATGCCCCCACAGTTCACTGCAGGTTTCTGCCTAAAAATGCACCTTTTATCAGCCCTTCCCCCACTGGTCTTACCTCATTCCCTCTACAGTGCTTCCCAGGTCACCTTCCTGCCCCCAAGTCCTTGTATAAGGGACTGCTTTTAGGAAAACCTAAACCAAGACATTGCCTAAACAGGATTTAAATTCATAAGTTCTTGTTTTCTTCTCTGTCTGTGGCTTATTCCATAGGGAACACTTTAGCTCTCTCTTGGTGCCCCTAATATAGAAATAGTGGGCATAAGAAAATGTCAGCAGGAGGGAAGGACACCTCTGATCCAAGAGCAGTGAGTGGCCAAAGCCTCCCTAGAAAAAAACACCCCTAAAATCTCTTTGCTCACATTGCCTTTCATTTAGGGGGTAAGATGGGTTTTCCATTCTGAGCAGCATTCGACATCTTCATGGCCAGCACCATGGCATAAGGCAAAGAGAATCAATAGGTTATCAGCTAGTCATGTCTGTAATGGGATAAGGATAAGGAGAGTGGTGGCCGGCATGGCAGCCATCTGCAATCTTTTCTGCATGAGAAAGTGTAAGGATTATGAAATCAGACAAACTAAAAATCAAAATCCAGTTCTAACATCTAACATATGTAAGATCTTGGGCATCTTTACTTACCTGTCTAGGCCTTAGTTTACTCAACTGTGGTTCCTTTTCTACAAGATCACATTGGCATGTGTATGGCAATACGTGAAAGCTCCTGGCACACTCCCAGTTCACTAAATATTTGGTCCCCATCACCACTGGGAGCCTGAGAGCTCCTTTATAAAAAGTGCTTTGGATTTCTTAAGCAAATGTATTATTTGCCAAAACTATTTAATGTATTTAATGGCAACACATCTCAAAAGGATTAAAAAATTTTTTAAACTCTTAAGGTCATGAACCTCTCCTGGCTGAAGTAGTTTTGGGGTGGAATTTAACCCTCCAGGCAGAAGCATCCAATGCTAAATAAACTGTAACACACCCTCCAGAGGATGGTAATTCCCAGGTCTGTTAAAAACACTGGAGAAAGATGATGAGAAATGGGACTAGCTTTGATGAAACATGCTTTGAATAATTAAGCAGCAACTCTACAAGTTTAGACTGTGCCCATTAGTTGATTGTTCTATTTAGAAGAAGGGCTGTCCCATTTCGCACACCACAGCAGGCACTACGTCCCAATCCCAGGAACCTGATGCTCCTGACAGCGTGTGTATCCCAGCAATCAAGAGAGTGGAAACTTGTGCAAGTGAGAAGTGACTTTAAAGCCTTGTGCACATTGTATAAGCAGTGGTTTGGAAAATATGCTGGGAAGTTAGCCGCCAAAAGCCAAAAATGAGAGCAATTTAAGGAACTTGCTGCTGCCATCAAACATGCCAGAGCCTAGCCCAGAATGGACACCGTGCACACAGACGGCCAGCCAGTGCCCACTGTGCGTGTCTCCTGCACACCTATAGCGCTCAAAAGATAGCACCTGAGGACTGAAAAGAGGAACGTGGTGGTTCATCTCAGACCACAGACACCAGACGAAGACTCCAGGGGCAGGCGTATCTCTCCCAAGTAACAGCCTTCCGAGCATGCTGAGTACAGGCAGTCCTTGCCTGGCACAGTCCCGAAAGGCATTTGGTTAAATAACAACAGTGCCCTCAATAACGTAGGTCAAGTTTGAGTTACCGTCATATTAACTGAGTAATTGCTGAAAGTGTTCACTTCGCCACTAACTATTCAATCCGCTAATTGCCATGCAAATAACATGCATGCTCCGTGACCCACACATCGGGTTTTCCAAAGCCAGTCATGACGGGTCCCTGAGCATCAGCTGTTCCACCAGCAGACAGCAAAGCCGAGTTGTGCTGGCTCCTCGTCTCCCAGCCGTAAGCCCACGTGACAACTTACAAGCTGGCCAATGGAAAGAAGGAAAGGGGTCTTGCAAGATGAAAGTGGAGCAGAGAAGGGGATGCTGGGAATGA
Source organism: Arctocebus calabarensis (assembly GCA_963573935.1). Taxonomy (NCBI): domain Eukaryota; kingdom Metazoa; phylum Chordata; class Mammalia; order Primates; family Lorisidae; genus Arctocebus; species Arctocebus calabarensis. The sequence continues at coordinate 4,703 of CAUYON010018917.1, forward strand.
ACTGGGAATGGGTGTAAACGGAGCTGCAGAAGAAACAGGCGCCCTGGGAACACTGACGGGCAGTGTGAGAGACTCTGGGTCCACGGCCAGGAGGATTAGTGAAGAGAACTTAACACAAAAGGAGAAAGCAGTCAAGAGGACGAGGACGATGCCCTGAAGGAACTCGGGAAGATATTTCATGACACTAAGAGGCAAAAGATAAAATGGGGGAAGCCGATCCAAACTTAGAAAGGAGGAGAACCTCACTCCGTATTGTCAGAACCGCTCAAAGCAAATGACTCTTCATCCGTTTTCTAACAAGTAAATAAAATCCTTTGAACCTCAAAAGGATAAGAGTTTTTCAATTGGTGGTTGCCAAATTCTGGCTGTACAGTTGTCCCATGGATACTCAAATGACTGATTCTAGGTGCAGACTGATTCCTCGAGTATTTAAAGCCGAGACGCACGCATATTCGAGTCCCGCAGCCACGCCTGTGGGACCCCAGTGTAGGGAAAGTCAGCCGGGCGTGTACCGGAGCTCCACACCCCGCAGATGCTGCCCTTGCAATTTGCGATTTGTTAAAAAAAGCTCCACATGTAAGAAAACCAATAGAGTCCCAGGCTGCATTGTTCAAGGATTAACCATTTATCACTCCTCCGAGGGTGCGGAGGGATGACGTGATCCCCTTACATCTGTGTAGGCCGTGCCAAGGGGTGGAACCCAGCTAACTGGCGTGTCCTCGCCTCAAGTAGTCACCACTTATTCTTCCTCACTGAAACTGTCCCATTGACCACCATCTCCCCATCTCCCCCACTCCTCAGCCTCCAGGAACCACCGCTCCACTCCCTGCCCCAGGTGTTCTGTTATTTTAGGTCCCACACAGAGGACAGAGCACGCGGGACTTTTCTGTGCCTGGCTTACGCACCGCTCAGCACAATGTCCTAAGGGTTGATCAATACTATCACAAAAAACATCATGTCTCTCTCAAAAGTACTCCATTATGTTCCATTACGTATTTGTTTTTTTGAGACAGTCTCACTATGTCGCCCTCGGTAGAGTGCTGTGGCATCACAGCTCACAGCAACCTCAAACTCTTGGGCTTAAGAGATTCTCTAGCCTGAGCCTCTCAAGTAGCTGGGACTGCATGAGCCCGCCACAATGCCTGGCTATTACTATTGTTATTATAATTATTTAGTATTATTGAAGTTGTCATTATTGTTTTAGCAGGCTCTGGCCAGGTTCGAATCCACCAGCCTCGGTGTATGTGGCCAGTGTCCTAACCCCTGAGCTCCAGGCACCAAGTCCCATTATGTATTTTACATACCACATTTTCTTCACCCATTCATCTGCACATGGACTCTTAGGTTGATTCCACATTTTAGCCATTGTGAATAGTGCTCCAATAAATGTGCAAGTGTAGACATATTGATTTCAAATTCTTTGTATATAAACCCAGAAAGGGGATTGCTGGATCACATGGTCACTGTACTTTTAGTGTTTTGAGGAACCCCCACACTGTCTTCCACAATGGCTGTATTAATTTACACTCCCACCAACAGGATAGTAGAGTTCCCTTTTCTCTGTATCAAGATTTCTAATGTTTTAAATTAAACTAATTAAATATTACTTTTACTATTTTCCATTTTACTAGAATTTTATTAGCAATGCTAATAAAAATTTTAATGATTTGACAAAAAATTTTAAAGTTCACGAAACCATCATAATTTTTTCTTATGGATTATTAAGAGCACATTGGACTGTTTGAGCTTACATGGTCATTTTTACAATTGTGTACTGTACTGCAGCACCATTAACGGCATGCGGGGCGCACAGAATTCCTTTTAAAAGCATAAGCTCGTGAGGAAGATGAACAGCTAAGCTTTGCCTACAGCTTGGTCCTGGTGCCTGGCTCCAAGCAGGAGGCAAGATGCCAGTAATGTGGTCAATTTTCTCCAAACACTTTTTGCTTATTTTTTCCCATTTCTGGAACTGTGCTGGAACAGAAATGAACTTACAAATAAGAAATAAAATCATCCAGTGTTTGGTTTTAGTTTATAAAGCTATACCACTTATCAAGTCGATCTTTAAAGCAGTGATTTCAACCAGTGTGCTGCTACGTGGCACTCTGGTGTGCTGTGAGATGATCTTAGGTAACGTCAAGAAAATTTTTAAAGATCATGTATTATTTCTAAAAGAAGTTCAAAGCACAAGATGTATATTCTTTTTTTTTACTCTTTGTGTAGATCAATATAATGTAAGGATTCCATGGATGCTTTAACTCTAAGTTCAAGCGCGTCCCGAAATTAAAAGAAAAAGAAAAAAAAGGTTGCAAAACCCTGCTTTAAAGGATGGATTTCTCCACTGAATGCACTCAAGCGTCAAAGGTTAATGAGGCACCAATCATCCCTATTTACAAAGGAGGAAACCAAGGCACTATCCCCAAATCGCACAATTAGGAATTAAGAGACCTAAACAGTATTGTCCAGTAGAAGTAAAATGTCTACAAACACAAGCCACACATGTAACTTTAACTTTTCTAGTGTTCTAGTTTCACAAGTTTTTTTTTTTTAAAAAAGTCAATGGTAACAATTATAATTAATAAATCCACTATATCAAACCCAGTATCATTGCAACATGCAATCGCTATGAAACCTTTAATGAAATAGTGCCATTCTTCTGTACTGAGTCTGCAGGTTCTGGTGGGTCTTCCCATCTTCGATACATCTGAATTCCACATCTCAAGCGCCCCATCAGCTACACGCTCAGACCGTCATCTGCCTCTGGAGAGGAAATTTCAGTGGCTGTCTCATGTTTTTATCCACAAAATTACTGCCTCAGGATTATACCCTTCCCTCCTAAAGAAAGTTCTGAGAAAATCAGATTGCCGGAAAGAGGGGAAGACACTTCAGGAATCGGATTTAAATGTTTTCTCAAGTTTCTTTTAGTTAAAAAAAATTAAGCAAAGCAACTGAGGAAGTAACTCTGGTGAGGTTGGGTATAAAGTTGTAGACGTAAGGGTTTCTGTACCTAAATGGGGATGTTGGGCAACATCCAGCTGAGGGAGAAGGACACGAGCCTTGCCTTCTAAATGGTACCAGCGCCAACAACCAAGTTCGTGAACTAGAAAAAGTGCTACGCGTCTCACTGCTGATATCTCTACAGTCACCTTCGAAGTACTCCCGTGCTGATGTTCAGCAGCGAGGTAGCAGCCCTCTTCTCTGGGATGAGTTCAGGAACTTAACCATCTGACAACCGACGTATCTTTCTATTTTTAAGACCAATATGCATGTGATTTGTGTATACAGATCTTCCATGTAAAAGAACTTTCTTATCAATTCCAATAATCTATTTGCATATTCCCTTTTCAACTGAGAAAACCATAATATTTTAAATAAATGCATTTCTTTTATTGAAATAGTTTTATCTGAGATTTTTCCTGACTTATTAAATTGACTACAACCTCAGGTAAAATACTGATTAGAGAGGATAACAATAATCACTCTTGCTTATTCCTAATTTTAAAGGAAATGCCTTTAATATTTCTTAATTGATAATTATATTTCTCTATTTTCAGGTTTTGATAAATATTCTTTGCTCCTTTCAGCCCTGCTTTGCAGAAAGTGAGATAGGAGTAACACTAAAGATAGAAAGAGAATGGAGGAGGAAACAGAAAGAATAGGTTTGGATTATTAAATGTTTTTCTGCAAATATTGAGATAATCACATTTTTTTCTTTGCTTTATCTGCTCAAGAGATACATTTCATTAACAAATTTAGATAAACATTTTAAACTACTGATTAAATTTTTAGTATTAAAAATCCCTTCAAGTTTTCAATTTTTTCTTCAGTTATGTCGTCATCTTCCTAGAAAAATGTCAATTCATATCAGTTTCCTAATATAATATATTGGCAAAGAGTCACCCTTTTTAATCTCTACTATAGTTGCCCCTATGTCCTCCTTGTTTGGCCTAGTATTGTTCATTTTCACTGACCAAGCTTGTCAAAGAGTCTGTGTATTTCATTGTTCTTAAGATGAACCCAATTTTGGCTTTGAGGATTCTATTGATTGAGGTTTTGTTTTGTATTTCATCGATTCTTCTCTTAGACATACAGTAGAACCTCCATCACTGACCTCCTCCGTAAGTTGACCTAACTCGCATATACTGGACATGCACCATGTGCGTGGCCTCGAACAGCACAGCAGGCCTCGTCCCTCATGTTGGCCACCTCTATATGTTGACCAGTTTGCTACCGTCTTTGGGTGGTCAACTTGCACGGCTTTTACTGCATATTGCTTCCTTCCTTCTAATTTCTTTGGGTTCATTTTACTTTTAATCTATATTTTTACACTGAACAATTAACTCATTTATTTTTAGACTTCCTTTATTGTGATACAATATTAATGCAATAAAGTATAATATAACATAATATATACACATAGCATAAGGCTATCAACGTCTTTCTATAAAGAATTTAACTGAGGTGATGCTGATTCTTTGACTTTTTTCTGAGACTTACATTATGGCCAGACATAAGGTGAACTGTTTTTTTTTCACATATTTTGAAAAATATATGTATCCTACATTGTTGAGAGTAAAGTTCTATTTATGTCCATCAGCTCAATTTGAACCTTCGTTCAAACCTTTTACACCTTAATGATTTTTGTGATTACTTGATAAAATTATGTGATTACTTGATAGTTCTGTTACAAAGAAAGCTCCATTTATGCAAATGTATTATAAATTTGTCAGTTTTTTTCAATTTCTTGTTATACCTTCAGTTTTTGCCAAAGTTTTTTAACATGTTGAGTCTAGCTTATTAAGTGCTTAGAAGCTTCAAATTATTGTGTCTTCACAAAAAAGTGAACCATTTACCATTAAGTCACAAACCAACAGTGGGGCAAAGGACTGACTGCCCCAAAGAGGGTTTTGTACATTTGTTTAAGGGAAAGAAGAGAACATGTAAAAACAAAGCACAGGGGGGTCAGTCCCCAACTTCCCCCTTGATACATGACTTTGAAGTACTGACTTCTTATCCCAAATAGTGCTTTTTTGCCCTTAAATCTACTTTATTAGATAATAATATCCAATCCAATCCCATCCAGTGGTAGCTCTCATTATTCACTCTGCCCTACTCTCCACCCTTCTGAATCTCCACTGTCAGGACGCATTCTGTGTCCTTATGGACACATTATATAGCTCCCACTTACAAGTGAGATAGGCCATATTTTTCTTTCTGTTTCTGAGTTTTTCACTGAAGACAAAGGCTTCCAGTTCTATCCAGAAGACATGATTTCATTCTGTGATGACTAGTATTCCATTGTGTACACAAGTGTATATACCACATTTTCTTTATCCAGTCATCCAGTATGGACACTTAGCTTAATCCCAGGTCTTTGCTGTTGTAAATAGTGCTGCAATTAACATGAGCACAGGAATCTTTCTGATATAATGGTTAGTTTACCTTTGGGAAGATAACAAGTCGTGGGACTGCTGGATCCAACTGTAGCTCTATTTTTAGTTTTTTGAGCGATCTCCATACCGTTTTCCGTAGAAGTTATACAATTTACATTCCCACCAAAGGTGTGTAAGAGATCCCTTTCCTCCATATCCTCCCCTACATCCGTTCTTTTTTGTCCTTTAATAACAGCCATTCTGACTGGTGTAAGATGGTATCCCATATGCTTCACTTGGCATTTCTCTGATGATTGATGACACTGAGCATTTTTCATATGCTTTGTGGTCATTTCTATGTCTTCTTTTGAAAAATGTCTACTTATGTCCTTTGCCCATTTTTTAATGAGAATACAGCATTGCCCCTAGAATCTGAGCACCCCAGAGCTCAAACAACTTGGAATCTGAACAAAAAATTCAAGCAAATTTTGCCTGAAATCCATTCACGGAGCTGGAACACATTCTCCTCAGCGAAGTATCTCAAGAATGGAAGAAAAAGTATCCAATGTATGCAGTCCTATTATGAAGCAAATTTACAGCTTTCATGTGAAGGCTACAACCCAATTACAGCAGGAGAAGACGGGGAAAGGGGAAAGGGAGGGAAGGGGAGGGAGAGGGTGGGTAAAGAGAGGGTAAAGGGTGGCATCACACTTGAGGTGCATCTTGGAAGGGTCAGGTGAATCCTACTAAATGCAGAACACAAATGTTTGCACACAATAAATGAGAAAATCCCATGAAGGTTATGTCAAACAGGTGGATGAAAATATTTCAGATTGTATATGAAGCCCGCACACTGTACCCCATGATTGAACTAATTAAAAAAAAAAAAGAAAAAAAAAATTTTGCCTAAAATCCTAACGCTGCTTTGGAATCTGAACGGCCAGCACCTTGTTCGGGTGTTTTTGTTCAGACATTTCCTCAGCACTGGGGCCACCCAGATGGTTTGTTGTTCAATTCATTGTCAGAAACTCCAGTGAAACCATCTTGTGTGATTTTTCGGCTAATTTTATGTTTTGTGTCTGTTTGATGTCATTTTTTTACATAATAACAACTAAATGTATTCGTCATGGGTCCTAAAAAATGTAGTGAGGAAAATAAGAGTATAAGGAAAGCTGTTAGAGCTACAACTGAAGGTAAGGAAGATCTTATTGCTAAGCATGAAAGAAGGACATGAGTGGCTCAGCCTGCTACTAGGTCGGGGATGGCTAACTCGAATGTTTGTACAACCGTGAAAAATAAAGAACTATCAAACGGATAGTTCTGATCTGTTTTTTGATAGTTCTTTGATAGAACTATCAAAGGGGTAGTTCTGATCTAGTTTTTGAAACTCTCCTTTACTTTGATTTATATAATATTAGTTGTCTATTTTTCGAGACTTTGGAAAAAAATATAAGAAGTTAACTGATGATTTCATACTGAGCCTCAGAGTCAAAGCACTCTATAATGTCTTATTCGACAATGTGAACCTTACTTTCTTTGCACTATTATTACTAATATTGCTTAATATTTCAAAGCAGTAATCGTCTGTTTTCTTTTCTGAATGTATTTATGTTCATTCATTCTTTATGTGGTTTTTGTTTCTAGTCCTTATCTTAAACATTGTTATTGTTATTTTTTTTAATTTTAGTTTATTTATTTATTTATTTATTTTTATTGTTGGGGATTCATTGAGGGTACAAGAAACCATGTTACACTGGTTGCATTTGTTAGGAAAAGACCCTCTTACAATCGTGTTTTGCTCCCAAAAGGTGTGGCACACACCAAGACCCCAAGACCCCACCCCCCATACTCCTTCCCTCTCTCTGCTCTTCCTTTCCCCACTCCTCTCTCAATCTTCCTCTCTCTGCTCTCCCCTTCCTTCACCCCTACCGTGTCAATAATTGTCATTAATTGTCCTCATATCAAACTTGAGTACATGGGATTCATGCTTCTCCATTCTTGAGATGCTTTACTAAGAATAATGTGTTCCACTTCCATTCAGGTTAATACAAAGGCTGTAAAGTCTCCA
>CAUYON010018918.1:0-32814 GCA_963573935.1 Arctocebus calabarensis
TGGTGAAACTTATTAAAGGTAGAGTATCAATGTCTTTATATAGTGATCAAGAAAATGCCATGAAGGCTATCTGTAACAGTACGATCAAAGTATTTCTGATTGTATATGAAGCACATTGTGCCCTATGATTGCACCAATGTACACAATTATGATTCAATAAAATTATTTTTTAAAAAGTGTTTATGTAAAATATCTTCTTTCAGTGTTATGAGGTGAATTATAAAATACTAAAGATAGGGACCACTTTGTTCCAATAGGGAAACTGAGGCCCTTATGGAGGAAGTGCTGTGATACCTCCTTTCAATAAAACCGAGACATACCAGCTTACCCTACCAAAAGGACTAATTTTCTCCTAAACAGCAAAAAGTAGATCCTTTCAGAGCCATTATCTTAGAAAGAATCCTGGGCACTCACCTATTTCCAAACCCACCCTGCTGCTGTGAGCATTGTGGATGCAGTCCAGAGCTGAGTGCACGCACAGAGAACATCCATTGCTAACACTTTGTCATGTAACTCTGGAGACAACCTAAATTCATAGCTAAGCTTTATTTGTGCATTTATTAGCACAACCTTGTGGCTTTTACCAATCAAATTGAAATACCAGGACCGTCAATGACCTGGTGCAGTGGCCAGAGTTTCCTGTTGTGTGTACAATACTACAGAACTGATAGAAATGGGAAGAGGTAGAGGGTGACAGGGTAGGCTCCCCACCTCCCAGCCTATCTCCCCATTTACCATCTCACTATTGCCATATGAGGGGGCAATGCCTGGGATAGAGTGTGGGCTTAGATGGAAACATGTTAGCACTGGACCTAGTCATTGGACACATCTTTTTGCCAGTTGAATTGGGGTCAAGTTTAGTGGCTGAATTCCCCAAATATTTTCTGCTACATGAGCCATATCCCCAAAACATCCTCCAGCCTGTAACATCAGAAGATCTCTTACTTCTCAGGACTCGTATTCTGATGGCTTCCAGGCCAGTGAACCCACATACTCTAGTGCAGGCACATAGTGTGGTCTCTGGTTAGTATAAAACCTAGTTTGGAATGAAATGGAAAGGCCCTCATAACAGCACCAGGGCATGTCAGGAAGGGCTATTATTTGCCAAGGAGTTAAAATAACACTTATTTCTATTTGGTTTCTACTTCTTTCCAAAAGAAACAATTTCCCCTCTTTTTCACATCCCAGGAAGGAATCTTTGACTCTAAGAAATTAATAGGTAAGAAAAGTTTCTCTAAATTCTTCTGAATAAAAATCTTCCCGTTAGACCCTTATGTGTCATCGAATCCAGTTTTCAGGGCAAAGCTTCCACTCTTCATAAAAACAAATTTTACAATCAAGAGGTGACCATCTAAGAGTGAAGGGGGTGCTCAATGGACTGACACTGGCTCTCATTTAGCTTTGTCTCTACTTCTTTTATGATTTGAGTAGTGCAACCCCGAGCCCATAACTGTGAGCCTTAGAGTCTAAAAAGGCACACCACATCCTATGCTATCAGTCTTCTCCCCAGCTCTAATTATATTCCCAATCAAAACTTTCTCTATGCATTCACTCTTACAATATTTATCTTCAGCCCCCAAAATGCATTTAGTATACAATACACATAAAACTAGGACATACCATGCAGGTGAATAAAAAAGGATAAGAGGTGAACAAGTGTTCCCCCACAGAGTCTAGCAGGGAAAACCTGAACAAAAATAATAAACAGCAATATATTAGGGGCTAGATTTGAGGATCTCTCACAGTTTGCTGGGAACACAGTAGAGAAAGGACAAGGAATTCTTGCTATGCTACGAAAGGTTTCCCCGAGGATGGGACAACATTGCAATTTATTCTTGAAAGAAGAATTTGCAGACACAGAATATGGAAAGAGCATCCACCAAAGGTGGAACAACCCACGCAGCATATGGGGTATGACAGTTAAGTTCATGAACTCATCCTAGAAAAATTGCTTCGAAGGGTGAACTAGGTGCTGGCTTTGGTGCATAAGTTCCCAAGGGGAGTACCTGGGAGGCGACCAGAGTGATGCTCAGTAACAAGGTAGCTAGCACTTTTCCTAGGATGAGTTCTCCAACTTAATTGTCTGACCTCATACGCCACACAGGTATAAAAAAGCTTGATTCATCTGGAAAAAAATTAAATCACCCAAGGTGGCTACTGTGTAGGGTACAGCAGAAAAACTGAGCACAGACGAATCTGGGGAGATAGGGAAAAGTGGGAGACAGTTTGTCCAGTTCCAGATATTATGAGTCAGATGCAACCATTAGTGAAACCCAAAGGACTGTCCCGCCTGTTCCTAGGTGTGTGGTACCACTGAGACCCGCACAGGAGGGTGCAGGAGGAAAGAGCATGGGCTTAGTGCAGGGAAGATGTGAGCACTCTTTCTAAGCTCCCAAACTGACCACAGCTATGGTTTCAGTAAGTTACTTATTCTTCTATTCTGGCCTCAGTCAGGCTCAGTGTCTATAAAATAAACACGAGTATAGCAGCTACTTCGTAAGTAAGAACAAATGGAGCAAGTAAAAAATGTATATGAAGGACTCAGTACTGTGACTGGCAAATGGTAAGTATTTAATGACCAGCTTGTACTAATACATCATTAATCATGTCTGATGAGTAACTACAATGGGTAAGAATATTTCCTTGGTCAGGGTCAACAGAGAAACTCAGAGTCAGATAGATCAGTCGAGGTCAGGTTCCCCCACCATCTGGTTTCTGAGAATAGCCTCAGAGGGATTTGTAACTAAGGCCCCATCCCTGGGCTAGATTTGCAAAGTTGGGAGGACATGCCTGGCAGGCTCGTTCTGTCCTCAGATTTCTTACCCCATGGGATCAAGGAGAGGGAGCTCAAGCCTTGGATTATGAAGAAATTCTTGCATCTCCCTATGTAAAATGATAATGCCAAAGAACCCTGACAGCAGTCACAGGAATGCAGCCCCTGTCCAAGGCTCCTTGTCCCCACACCACTACTAGGTGACTGCTGATATTACACCCTGGGGACTGCCTTGAATGTCCTTGTTTCTTTTTCCCTATTGTCTTCATTTAACAGATACATGGTACAAGGGGGTCTGGTGTGCATTTCTGCCTCCTGGCAGTGGCTGTTGGCATTTGGGGAAAAAAAAATGTTTTAATGCCCTTTAATTTTTTAGAGCAGTTTTAGGTTCATGGCAAAACTGAGTGGGAAATGCAGATACTGCATATAATCCCTACACTTGCACACAGCACATCCTCCCCCACTGCCCACATCCAGAGGGGAGTGGTACGTCTGGTGGAGCCGGTGAGCCTGCACTCACACGTCTTTGTCGTACAGAGTCCATGGTTCACTTTAGGGTTCATGTTTGGTGATTTATGAGAGTCATTGAGTTTTTATATCAGCAATTGATCCAAGGAAGTTCCTCCACATAGCTTGGGACAAAGCTGGTGATGCTAACTTATTTCCAAATTGACTATTTTGAAGAAGAGGTTTAAGACTGAGTACAAGTACAAAAAAGAGACGGAGAGAGAAGACAAGAGAAAAGGAAAAGAAGAAAAGAAAAAGAACACAAAAGAAATAAAGGCACAGAGGAAGAATGGCAAGAGAGAGAAGGGAAAGGACCTTCCGCTCCACAGCTAGTCCTACCCCTAGTCTCACAGAAGAAGCTCTTCACAGATGAAGGCCAGGCGAGTGATAGTTCCAGCCAAGATGTCCAAACTCTGCTCCTGTTTCCTAGATCTGCTTTACCACCCTGCACCTTTCCCTGAGCCCTTTCCCTCTTCCTGGAGAGATAATACTGCCTTTTCATCTTTTCCTTGCATTTTTTTCCCTGCACACTCTTCTAGGGCTAAATGAAGCACCCCCTCCCATCCCCAAACGGCGATAGGGCAAAGTTTTATTGTGAAATGGAAGTCTTGGGAAGGGACTGCAGCTCTTCTACAGAGGTCTTTTTCATTATCTAAGATAACTTATTTCAACTGCTTTTCAATGCTCTAAGTCAGCTCCTGCTTTGACAGATGAAGCCTTCTGGGAAGTTGGCCATCATGGGAGCCCCCGGGCAATGCTGCAATGTCCTTCCAAACAGGGACCCAAACAGCTGAAGGGCTCCAGTTACCCTGGAGGTGAGTGAAATGGACACCTCTTTTGCCAGTTGGAGAAAGAGAGGGAGGAGAGCGAGGGAGGTGGTAGGGGACAGTAATAGGAGGGTCGGGGGAGCCACAGCTGTCCAGCATCCTGGCGGAAGGGAGGGGAACATCCTGCTTCCGCCTGTACCCTCTGCTGTACTCTGGGGTACAAGAGTGGTGCCCCATATTAAACCTTGGGGTATAATGGGGATTTCCCACCCCCAAATTATACTCTGCTTGAAGTGGAACCATGCTGCCTGACTTCCCCAGGACCATCAGGATCCTCTCACTGCAAGTGACCTTTGTAAATGCATCCAGCCATCTGTGTGCCAGCAAGTGGAGTTTATCCTAAATCATTGATTTAGGATTTAAATATGTATTAAGTTTGTTTACACTGTGAATTAAAATGCAGACTGACTTACATGTTTTTGCTCATTGAGATTTTCTATACTTTTCTGAAATGACAGTGGATTGCTTTGGCCATTATAAAAAATTAATTTTTTTAATTATAAAAATTGAATTGGTTTGAAATAATTCACAAAATAATTTTGAAAATTTTACAGAGAAAGGGGTGAAAAGGTACATGTCAAGAGTTGGAACAAGAGATGAGAGATTGTCAATTTCTTTAACTGGTTTGTATTGCATGGCTTGTTAAAATAACCCAAACAATAAAAAGTAATAGAAGAAAACCTAGGAAAAACTCTCCTTCACATTGGCCAAGGTAATGAATTTACGACTAAAACCCCTAAAGTGAACACAATAGAAACAAAAATAAATAGGACCTAACTGAACTAAAAAGCTTCTGCACAGCAAAAGAATCAACAGAATAAATAGGCATCCTATGGAATGGGAGAAAATATTTGCAAGCTATGCATCTGACCAAGGCCTAATATGAATATCTAGAATCCATGAGGAACTCTAACAAGTCAGCAAAAACAAAACAACCCCACTAAAAGGTGGCAAAAGACATGAACAGACATTTTTCAAAGGAAGTGAAATAAATGGCCAAAAAACATGAAAAATGTTCAGCATCACAGATCATCAGAGAAATGCAGATTAAAACCACAGTGAGAAACTACCTTACCCCCTCAGAATGGCCATTCTTTCCTTTTTTTTTTTTTAAATAGGAAAGAGTCTCACTCTGTCACCCCTGGAGGCAGCGTGGGGACCGGTGGCATGATCACAGCTCACTGCTGCCTCAGACTCCTGGGCTCAAGTGATCCTCCCAACTCAGCCTCTCAAATAGCTGGAATTACAGGCTAATTTTTCAATTTTTTGTAGAGATAGGGTCACTCTATGTTACACAAGCTGGTCTTAAATGGCTGGCTTGGTCTCAAATGATCCTCTTGCCTTGGCCTCCCAATGTGCTGGCTTAACAGGTATGAGCCACCATGGCTGGCACAGAAGTCAAAAAACAATAGATGCGTAAAAAGGGAATACTTACCCACTTTATAACCTCTGTGGTAAACAGTATGGTGACTTCTCAAAGAACTAAAAGTCGACCTCCCATTTGATCTAGCAATCCCTAGATTGGATATCTACCCAAAGGAAAATAAATCATTTTATAGAAAAGACACCTACACTCATATGTTTATCACAACACAATTCACAATTGCAAGGATGTGAAACCAACCTAAGCACCCAATAACTATTGAATGGATAAAGAAAATGTGGCATACCATAGAATACTATTTAGCCAAGAAAAAGAATGGAATAATGTCTTTTGCAACAACTTGAATTAAACTAGAGGCCATTATTCTAAGTAAATAACCAATAAACAAAAAATCAAACACTGCCCATTCCCATTTATAAGTGAGAGCAAAGCACTCACTTTACTTTATGAGAGAGACGCAATGGAAATTGGAGACTCAGAAAGTGGAGGTGAGATGAAAACTTACCTACGTACACTGTTCAGGTAATAGGTAACCTAGACACCTAGACCTCTCCACTATACAATGCATTAGTGACCTGCCTTCTAGAGTTAACAGATGTCATTTTTTCTTCACATTTGCTTCAGATCTTTAAAAATAATTGTGATAATCAAATACTATGATTATTGGCTGCCCTCGACCCAGAGACAATTGCTTCCCTGAAGCTGATGTATATCTTCCTGTCCAATATTTTACACAGATATATATATAAATAATTGTAAATATTTAATATAAATCATTTATTTAATATAAACATCTTAAATATATTTATATTTTAAATATACATATACAAATATACTATTTAATATATTTAATATAAATAATATATTTATATATAAATGTATATAAATAAATAAACACAGATTTTATATATATAAACAGCTAACTGTGTGTGAGCTGCTTTTTATCAACTTTTTCTGAGATACATGTGACTGTCATTCATTTTGGAATGCCTTAAGCAGTCTATTATATGACTCTACTCCAATTTATCCATTGAGTGGATTGTCCAATTGATGAATATTTAAGATATTTCTAATTTTTCTCTGTTGTTAAAAATTGCTACATTGAACATCTTTGTTCATGTCTTCTTGTGAACTCAAATCAGAACCCACCCATGGGATTTTCCTAGGAGACGGATTGCTGGTCCATTAAAAAACCTTTTTAAATATGAGTGAGAAAGAAAAAGAGAAATGGACAAAGTCTTACATTTTCTTTAAAAGTTATTAATTTTAATAAGGATTCCACATCATCTCATTTTGCCTAAGGATGAATTCTGCAATTCTCTTTGTCACTTTTCTCCCAACTTTGAAAACTGGGAAACCTCTTAATCAAAACGTTGATTATGAAGACTTTCTTATTCAGCAAAGAACTACCTCATCCTGAAGCTGAACTGAAAGGGAGACATAAATTATTTTTCCTCTCCCTTCTCTCAGAATTTTGCATATCAATTTAGAACATATTAAACAAGACATCAAGATTAATGAGCTCATTCAAAAAAGAAAATAAGTCCTGGTAGATAGAATGATAAATTAAAAATTCTGAATCTTTATGAATCCAGGCTGAAAGATGGCCTCTCGTCTGAGCAGCATCCTGTGATGTTAGTTTATGAGCCTTCTATAATAGTAATTTTCCCCTTCTGCTAGATCAATTTCAGCAGGTTGGTTATCAGCAGATTCTGGGTGATGGATAGGCAGCTTCATTTTAACAGTCTCTTGGTACAGGGTGACCTGTAGCCCTTCCAGACGAGGTAACATAAATTCTCTTATTATTGCCCTCTCCTTCTTCACTCCAACCCCATCATTAATCTCCAGTCCTCCTGATCTGAGTGCCCCTGAGGACTGACAGACTCTGGGAGGATCAGCTTCTACCTGGTACCTGCGAGCACCTGCAGTTTCTTCAAGCCCAAGTGTAAGCAATTCTGGACAAAGGTCAACAGCACTTGCCACAGATCTTCCTAAGTTTGTCCCAAAGTGTGATTTATACACAAGGTGTGACATGCAACAGGAACAAAGGTGGCCTACTGCTGGGAGTGTTGCATTTTAATAGTTATTACTTAAGTTAGACTTAACTTCACAGACATTGTTGAAGATGGGGCTAAAATAGCATTAAGCTAAAGAAAGCATTCTTGATTAAAAAAAAATGTTAAGTATGTAAAGTTGCATGTGGCTGTGACAGGTATTATGATAGTGTTCAAATGATTAGATTTACAGAGGTAATAACTGAAGCAAAGTATACTCTGGCTTAGAGTCCTGGAAGTCCCTGGATTTATGTGAGTATTATACGTATGTGAATGTTTCTTTGGGCACATCTTTTCAGTTCCTTGGTCTCAATTTACTTTCCTGGAAATAGGGGTTGGACTAAATCAGAGATTCTCAGTTTTGCCTTCACCTTCAAATTACCTGGGACATTTTTTAAAATGCTAATTTCAGGGACTCTCTCTCAACCAATTCACTTAACAACTTTTGAGGGTTAGGTCAGGCATCAATATTTCTTAAAAGCTCTTCCAGTGACTATAACATGTAGGCAGGATTGAGAACCTCTAAATAAGATGGTATCTGATCTAAGATTCCCTGATCCCTGATCTAAGATTAATCGATCTTCTGATCCCTTGGATAAACTATCAATTTAAAGTAAGTACTGATTTAGTAATGGTGAAGGAGGTTCTATCCCCTTCAGGCACAGCCATGACAAGTGTGATATTTACCCACTCTCCAGATCTGGGTTGACACTGATGTAGAAGCTCCCCAAGGGCAGAGACTCTGTCCTTTATGTGGGTTTTATCTGTCCCTACCACAGTGATTGGTATAGAGAAAGTGCTCAGTAAATGCTGGATGAAAGAATGATAGGTTGAAGTTCAGGAACATGGTTTTATTAGGGCTTCTAGAATTAATTAAGTGGTCAGATGTTGTCCCGTACTAATTAAACTCACAAGATACTGAATTTTATATCAGAATCCCAATTTATTAGCTTGTAAAGAGAGCTGTTCTGGGTCCAAGAAATAGAACCAATCTCTATTCCAAAGCATCCTCTTTCTGATGAATGAGATCAGGTCACTTGGTGAGCACAGAACAAGAGTTGGGTCTTCTATGCTATTTCAACTGGACAGAGTCTCACTTTATTGCCCTCAGTAGAGTGCCATAGTGTCACAGCTCACAGCAACCTCCAACTCCTGGGCTTAAGCGATTCTCTTGCCTCAGCCTCCAGAGTAGCTGGAACTACAGGCACCCACCACAACACCCAGTAATTCTTTGTTGCAGTTTGGCTGGGGCCTGGTTCGAACTCGCCACCCTGGGTATATGGGGCTGGTGCCCTACCCACTGAGCCACAGGCGTCGCCCAGAGCTTCCTTTTCTTTAAGGCTATTTCTATGTAAAGTGTCAGGATCATTTAAGCAGATCAGTCCGCCTGTTGGCCCTCCTGGTGACGCAGTAATAGATTTTCACTTTCCAACTTTCCCTTTTCAAATGTTCAGACGACCACTACCTTTGCCATTTACACTTCTCGTTACCACAACATGGTTTCCTAAGTGCAGGGTTGTTTTGCTGCTTGCTAATGACATACTTGGGAGAAGCACTTTAATCTCCTCCATAAGGTCACTCCAAGTCACTCTGCAAGATGGGTTACTCCTGGAACGCTGTCCTGTAGACACCTAATCTTGTCCTTCTTGGAGGCTTGACTTACGAAGATGGCATCTGCTGACCTTATGCTTTTGAGAGCCATCTTATTTTGAGGGCTGTAGTGCTCTTCCCACCGGCTACAATTACCACGACTAAAAATACTTTGGAGGGTGAAGAGTCTTCAAGGAGACTTTGCTGCCCAGAGTATATTCCTGCTATTCTGGTGCCATATTTCAAGGCAATAGACATATTGCTGCGCTGAGCCACATGTCCCCTACCAAACCAATATTCCATTTTAGAGTTGATTGGAAGCTAGTCTTTATGCCAAACCTTATGATTATGTCACCTTTCTCCCCTAAGTGTACCCCTGACAGCACCATCAACAAGTAGCCACCATATGCAGAATTAGCTGCCTTCCGGGGGCATCACGTCGGGGCTGTGTTTTCCCATGGAGGTATGAGCTTCTAGCCAGAAGGTCATAACCTCCTGCACAGCATCTCCATGTCCCACCCCTAACAGTGTGAGGTCGGACAATTCTGTTTGTCAGCTCATCCTAGAAAAGGTGCTGCATACCTTATTGCTGAATATCACTATGGTCACCTTTGAAGTATCCCCCCTTTGGCCATCTAATGACTGTAGTGATTGATATTCAACAATGACGGATGTAGCACTTTTTCTAGGATGAGTTCGTGAACTTAATTGTCCAGCCTCGTGTAATTTGGGAGAGTCTTCATAAACCTAGGATTAGAAAAACAGAGACACCTTTGTGTTGCTGGGATCTGGTGTTTGTCTAGAGATGGGAAAAATATGGAGCGTGTAGCTGCAGGTCCAAACCGAACCGTAAGTTTCTGTCTCTTTAAGACATTGACTCCATGAATGGTCTGAACAGTGCCCCCATTTCTGCAAAGTTGGCTCATTAGTGTCACTCAGAGTCACTCATGTGCCAATAGGCTACCACCCCCTAATTTCAGGCACTTACTTGTCAGGCTCCACCATGCCCTGCCCACTTCTTAGTGGGTTTAAATAAAAAGACGTGCCTCTACCATGTTAGAGTAACTCTGAGGATGTCTTCTTATATTGAGAAATTCCTTCTTAAAGTAATTCACGTTTTCTGCCTAGATTTTCAATCTAACTAGACCATTAGGGAAATGTGTGTGTGAGTGAGTGTGTGTGTGTGTATACCTGAACATTTATGGAAAGGACACAGAAGAAGCTGCAAACAGTGGTTACTTTAAGGAGGACTCTGATGAATTGGTACAAAAGACACCATTTTTATTTTTAAGTCTTTTGTGCTGTTTTAAACTGCTTCTTCATCCATTAAGTAAGAAATCAGATTTGAATTGTCATATGATCTTCTGAATCCCTTCTCTAAGAAGCTGTAATTCTATTGAATTGGGGCTATGTTTTCATGCTTTCTTCCTCTAATCTTTTCCCTTTGCTGAATTCAATCCTGTTGATTATATAGAAACACCTCATTTCTCCAGCATTACCTGAGAATAAAATTTTCCCCACTGAGTTCTCCAGGTAAATGAAGCTAATCCCTTTATATCGTTGAGATCTGAAGTAATTTCTAATAGAATATGTATAAGCTGCATTCTATACCTTCATAACTTCATTTTTTTATAGCTTTAGGAGATGTATTTCACATGCCATAACATTTACCCATTAAAAGTTCAGTGGTTTTTAGTACAGTTTTTCACTGAGATGGGCAACCCTGACCACAATCTAATTTTAGAACATTTTCAACATCCCCCAAAGAAACTCTGTCCTCATTAAGCATTCACACCCTTTCTCCCCTTCTCACAGCTTGTGTTTCTTTCTGTGTGGATTTGCCCATTCTAGGCATTTCACATAAATGGAATCATATAGAACAATAGAACCCCCATAGCTGACCACCTACCTATGTCAACCACCTCCTTAAGTTGAGCTGATTTTCACAGACCAGACATGCACCACATGTACATACCAGTAGAGGAGGCCTGGTTCCTTATGTTGACACCTCTGTATGTTGACCAGTTGTTACAGTCCCTTGGGTGGGCAACTTACAGAGGTTCTGCTATATAGTGTCTTTTGTTCCTATCTTCTTAAACAAAGTATAGTTAGTAGTATTTTACTTTTTCTTTATGATTAAAGCTTATTATTGACAGTATGCCACGCTCATGGTGGCCTCAGGAAATAACGAGACAAGATAGCTGTTTGTCTGGATTCCATGGCCCAGTAAGGTGTTCATGGCTGTGTCAGGGCTCGGTAGCTGGGCCGTCAGGGACTGCTTGAATACCTTGTCTTAGGACACTTACCTCTTCATTTTAACCATTATTTCCTTTCTGGCTCCCCCATTTCTGCAAAGGTTGGCTCATTAGTACATAAATGAGATCAAGCCTGAGGTTTCGTACCTTCTCTTGACCCAGGCTCACAATGTAACTCCACTGTGAACTTCTTTGGTGTGTTTTTCTCTTTCTCCTGGAGTGATTAAACAAGCTGAAACCTTCCTGTCCTTTATTGCTATCTTGAGCATCTTGCCTCATTCAATCAGCCAAATTCCATCTTAGTGATAAATCCCCCACAAGTATTTTACGATCTCTCTGTTTGGAGCAGTGTTAAACCCTTTGATTCCTGGTATCCTTCCTCTCTTCTTTCTTAAAATAGTCTGTAGCCCTCATGTCAAGGACCTTATCAGCTTCTCCTTCTCTAAAATTTTATAATCATATAAGAAAACTTTCCCTTATTTTCCTTGAGGAGCACACATTATCAAAACATTCTTAAATGCAAACCTTTGGTCGGGGTGAGGCAAGGGAGCCCCTGCGTCAACAGGGCAGGTGTATTCCAACTCCTAGAGCATTTGGATGTTTGACAGTGAGAGAGAATATTCGGTATCTAAACTTTCACGGGAAGTAGAGTCTCTGGGAGTATTTTCTTTACCTCTTGATAGGAGTGGGGTGAAGGGGGAAGAGTGTGGTTTATGGCATTGTCACAGTTCTAGGTCAGACTCTTAGGGGGGCCATTTGAGGTTTGATGAATCAGCCTGGCAGGGAGGTAATTGTTGCTGTTCTGAATTTGACCAAGGGTTCATGGCAGGATCCAACCATGAGTACGTTACACAAATTTGAGATTTGGAGGCTTCTCACCTTATGCTTGTTGTAAGAATAAGCCCAGAAGTGGGGAAAGGGAAGGCTGAGTCATTCTGAATCTGAAGAGACCAAGAAGTTTCAGTCCATGTCAGAAAAAACAACCCTTGGTGTGGCCTGACTTGGGCTAGGGAAGGGTTGGCAAGTGAAACAGTACCTGGCACATGGCAGGCATCAGAAATATCTGACAAATGACCCAATCGCTGATGTCAGTCTGAGCAGATGGTAGCGACTGTCTGGCATGAGATGCTGAGAATGATTCTTGGGCCAGGCTCAGTGGGAAATACTGAAATTTAAGATTGATCATCCATGGGTGCAGGTGAGAGAGGACCTCAGGACAGAAACAAAGCCTGAAGATGTTAAACTGGTGGAAATTGCGAGTGGGGAACAAGGAGCTTGGGTACATCCACCTCTGGATAACCTGACACCAGGGGCCCTGCAGAGCTCAGACCTAGGCAGACTAGCAGACAGGACACCCCAGCGGCAGCCTGACAGGTTAGAGTTGAGGCAGCCTCCTGCAGCCAGCATGGCAGACCCACACAAGATTACTGGGAAGTAACTCCGCATATGTGGCCCAGCACTGCCCCCTGGCGGTAATCTCCACAACTGCATCTTGGTTTAATTCACGTGAGAGCCTTTTTTACTGACCTCTTAGCAGAAGCCTTCTGCATTTGGGCTTCAGGACTGATAGTACTAACCCGCACCAACCCAACCCTGCCGGGACGTGAGTATAAGAGGAAGGAAAAGTCAGTGCATTTCGTTCCTCTGTCTAAATCCATCAATTGTCTGAGACAATTCTGGGTCCCTTATTTGTGTCTTCCCATGAATCATCTAGGGGAGATAATCTAATTATTCACATGTTACAGAGGCGGAAACTGCAGCACAGAGGAGGAACTCACTGAGCTGCAAGGATATGACATACAGTTCTGGGTGTCACCAACCTGTTGACGACCATGCCTCTCCACCTCACCTCACCCCGTCGTCTGGACAGTGGGAATGAGAGGAGCACAGACAGGGCACGGGCATTTTTATTTTGTGTTTTAGTGCAGGGGCATCAGCCTGGCTCACAGAAATCCTCCTAACTAAGCCTCCCGAGTAGCTGAAAATGTGGGTGCCCACCACAACTGATGGCCAGCTAATTTTTCTATTTTTAGTAGACATAGGGTCTTGCTCTTGCTCAGGCTGGTCTTGAATTGTGAGCTTAACCGATCCTCCCACCTGAGCCTCCTGGAGTCCTAGGATTACAGGAGGGAGCCACTGTGCTTGGATATAAATATATTTTTATAATGACTTATATTACTTCTCTCTACAGATCTTTAATTGTAGACTAAATTCAAGTGTTACTTCACCAGTCTAGTGTATCCAGAGGTGGGCAGGACAGGAAGGAGGGCAGGACACAGGAATGAGGCCTCTTTCACCTTGACAGGACGTGGTTTTATAGGAATATGGTGGCTCCCTAATGATCCTTGAAGAGCTGACAGTAGGTTTGTTCCAAGTGTGTCTCCGGTGTCCAGACCCAGGATTTCAGCTGCATGTGGAAACATGCTGCTAGCCAGTAAGTGTTGACACACTAGTGGAAATAGTGGGCTGGGTGGGGGGCATGTTCAGAAGGGTTTGAGTTGGTGGGGGGGGTCACCAGGGAGTTACACAGGAGATTCGGGGGTGGGGAGAAGGTTGAGCTCTAAAGCCTTAATGCCTGTGATGTTGGGCTGTCCTTGACTGTAGTACTGTGGGGGCAGCCTTGGCTCTATGGAACCCAAGCCCTGGTCCCCGCCCTTGGCTGGACTCCGTTTTCATCTCGAGGTTTAAGGTGTTACAAACCACTGAGCAGCCCCAAAGGCTCTGATCAAATTGGTCTTGGGTGGGACCTGAGCATGGGGTTTTTAAAAACCCCTCAGGTGGTTCTAAAATATGGTCGGGAGAGACTATGCATGCTTTGACCTTGCTGTTTCTGTGGGTGCAGGGGGTAGACTGTTTCACTTTCCTTTCCTGTGCTCTTCAAGGAAGCCTGGACCTGCAGATAGAAACTGGAAACGTCGTCACCAGAAGCTACACAGAACCCTAGTTCATTAAGATCAAGAAATTGAAAAGGTCCTTCTTAAAACAAGAAATAGAGAAAAAACAGAAGCACAAACAGTCACAGGAAGGAGCGGTAGGCATTTAATTCCCTCTGGAAATGAATTAAATCAAGCCATGCAGGCAGGGGCACATTCTAGAAGGCAGGGTGACACTCAAGGCTGGGAAGCCAGAGACCTAGCTCAGTAGCAGGGGTTCTGGTGTGCAGCGAGCAAGTGGAGATGCTGGGACCTGTGGAAATGGACAGAAATGGATGATTCACAGGGAGAATAAGGGGCCTGCCAGGCAGGACTTATCCCTGACAGCAATTGGGGTCCTGCTTGTGACAATGAATAAACCTCACCCGAAGCCTCTGTCCCCAGGCACGGTGGCCGCTCTCAAGTCTGTCATTACCCAACATGAAGACCTCACGGGAAGAAGGGGCCATTGACAATGACAGAAATGGCTTTGGCCATAATGCTTTAAAGCACCAGGGTACAAACCACACAGCCATGGCCCAAGCCTAGACTAGGGCAGGCAAGGGACACCCTCTTCAGGTGCAAAATCTAAGGGGCCTCAAAAAATTCAGTAATCCAGATTAATCGTACTGTATTGCAATATTTTAAATTCAACATTAATGCAAAAAAATTGACATACAAAATTTTAAATTAAGGTAGGTTTGGTATTACTACCTTTTCCCGCTTGCCTTTACTCCAGCTTGGCACAGCAGTGCTCTGGACCTCTCAGAGGGGGTCATCATCACCCACACTTTGCCAGAAGCACGGTCAGCTTTGGCACCTCCAGAACTTCAACACTCACAGTGAGACCGGGCTGGGGACCGTCGCCTGGCAGAGCAGCAGTGCCACCTAGTGGGAGACTCTGGTACCAAGGAGTGAAGGTGATGCCATGCAGAGCAACAGAGGTGTCCAGGAACTGTCCAGGAGGGACAATTGGCTGTGGGCATGGGGACATTACTTGAGAACCTGCTTGGGTGGCAGCTGAAATGGGGCAGCCGGGACTCTGTGTGGACAGATGGAGCAGAGAAGTGAGCTAGCGTCGTTGGAAGTGTTGCTGTCCTGCAGGCCGTGCCCCCAGGGAAGGAAATGCTCCTGCACAAGCTCAGCATTGGGAAGGGATGACCTTGAAGCAGTCACTTACCCCCAGCTATGAAATAATGAGAGGCTCATCCTGATCCTGGCTCTCCATCACTGTGATCCCCGTCAACATTCTGTACCCAAATCTAGTTCCTTCTTGGGACAAGTGTGAGAAACAGCTTCTGAAAGAAATAAAACACTCCAATCAGGAGCTGCAGGCCCCTTTTAGAATTTTTTTAATTTCAGATTTATAGAAAAGTACAAACAATTAGGTAACACTGTTTGATTTGTTAAGGTAAAGTCCAAGTTGCAGTTGAGCCTCCACCCAGGAGGTGTGCTGTACACTCTCTACACGGTGCCCTTAGGTGGTAGCTCACCAAATCCCCACCTCCTCCTCTCCCCTCCCGCCTTCCTCCCTTCCCATTTGAATGTAGTTGTGTTTTCTTCTTATGTGGGGGTGTAGTTATTCAGCTGCTGGTTTCAGATTAGTATTGAGTACATTGGATACTTGCTTTTCTTTTTTTCTTTTTGAGACACTTTCTCACCCTCAGTAGAGTATTGTAGCATTGTCGTTCACAGCAACCTCAAACTCTTGAGCTCACATGAATTTCTTGCCTCAGCCTCCCAAGTAACTGGGACTGTGGGTGCCCATCACAACGCCAGCTAGTTTCTTTTTCTATTTTTAATAGAGATGGGCTCTCACTCTTGCTCAGGCTGGTCTCAAACTCCTGAGCTCAAGCCATCCACCCATCTTGGCCTCCTAGAGTGCTAGGATTACATGCCCGGCCTAGGATAATTGCTTTTTCATACCTATAATACTTTATGTAGGAGGATGTTGTGTCCAGGTAAGTACAAAAAATGTAACAGGCCATTTCTGAAGTCCTGGGAGTAGCATCTCCTGACACAGGGTGTCCAAGCAGAGGGAGAGAAAGGAAAGGATTTCCCCACACCCAGCCTCAATGTGACTTTCTTAAAACTTTTATAACAAATACGGCCTGCGCCAAACAGCTTAAGACTTAAACAGTTATACTGATATTAGTTCATAGGCTCTTAGACACTCAGGTGCATGGATAGGATTTTGTGACTCTCAAGTGCCCAAGTACATTAGCAAGAAAAAAAAAAAAACACAGCGGAGAGGTTTCACTCTTGGAAATGGAATTTTGGGGAATCTTCCAGGGCATGGTTCTCCCAGGGCAGTCCCGGGACAGGCAGCATCAGTGGCACCAGGGAACTGCTGGAAATGTAAGTCTCAGGCCCCGTCCTCGACCTGAGGGTCAGAAACAAGCTCTCCGGTGGGTCCCTGACATGTTTAGGTCTGAGAGCCACAGATCTAGAGCCTGCTCCTAAAATCCCGACGTGCCTGCCAGTCACCTGGGATCATGTCAGACAGATTCAGATTCAGGAGCCCAGGGAGGAACCTGCACTTCCTCACTCCTTACCAGCCCCCAGGGGGTGCCATGCTGCTGTCTCTGGACTCCTCTGTGTCACAGGGATCCAGGCCTGTGTTTTCCAGACCAGCCTTGTGATAAAAATCACCTGGACGCTCATTAACCACACAAGTTGCTGTGTCTCTGCCCTAGAAATGTCCGCTTAGTGGTCTAGCTTGAGGCCCCAGGGATCTGCTTTTTTAAAACACCTGTTCAAGATTGTCAGTATCACCAGGAGGCTTTCAGTGAAGGACCTCAGCCCAACCTGCTGAGTGGAACTTCTGAGGGTGGAGACCTAAATCCTGAAGATTTTTACAACGTACTCCAGGCAATGCTAATGCCCAGCTAGATCTAAAAACCCCTGGGCCACTCAGACCCAAAAGCCTGGAAAGTGAGCTGCCTGGGGTTATAAAAGAAACTGGAAGTAAAGTTAAGACTGGAAGCCAGATTTTCTCATTCTCTTTCTTTGAGTGCTCTTCAGCGACTATCTTCACTGCGTGCACGTGTGTATGTGTGATTTGTGTAATTTTGAAAATATAGTAGAACCTCCATAGCTGACCACCTCCTTAAGTTGGCCTGATTTTCACAGACCAGACTCGCACCACATGTACGTATCAGTACAGCAGGCCTGGTTCCTTATGCTGACCAGCTTGTTACAGTCCCCTGGGTGGGTGATTTATACTGTACAATAGGCGCAGGCACGGTGATATCAAGTAAGGTGGTAAGGTAAGGTAGTAAGTCACAAGTGCTCCTCAGGGAGAATAGAGGAATAAAAAAGTGTGCTTAGACATGTACGCAAAGGACTGGGGCATGACCATGGGTGGATGCAGAGGACAAGCGAACGTGAGGTGTGTGAGGGTTTGGACAAGCGGAGGTGGCTGGGCAGGAAGAGCAAAGCAGAGCCACGTTCATGGGCACATATGAGACACCAAGTTAAGGGTCAGTCCCAGGCAAGTGTAATCAAATGATAGACCAAGGGGGCTATCGATGGTGTCCGGACAGAGTTGTGTTTCTTTTTTTTTTTTTTGCAGTTTTTGTCCAGGGCTGGGTTTGAACCCGCCACCTCTGGCATATGGGGCCGGTGCCCTTCTCCTTTGAGCCGCAGGTGCCGCCCCAGAGTTGAGTTTCAAATAGGCCTGTCTGAGAGGATATGCCGTATCAGCTAATTTGAACAGACTCAACGCGACATCACATGTTCACCACATGTTCACCTTGAACACCACATGTTCTTTGCTGCCAAGTAGAGCATGAACCCTGCCTACTTCATATCGCCAGCTTTTAAAATCCAAAACTGGGTTTCACTTGAGTCATGAAATACAGTAACAGACCTGTCAAAATTGCTTCTTCTGTTTTTCTGTGGAGCAATGATTAATGTTTTTTAATCTCAGGAGCTCAAGATGATTTAAACCATAGAACTAGTACATGTATTAACATTTCCTTACAGAGGAGGCAAGAGCCACAAAAAAAAATGCCACATTCATCTCCATATAGCGCCCATATTTTAGACAATGGTACAAAGGCAACAGATTGCTTGGGATTATAAGGCAAGACAAAACAGGAAGAAAGGAGGGTGGGAGGGAACCAGGGTTGGACGTTTATTAAACCATGTGCTCGGGCGGCACCTGTGGCTCATTGAGTAGGGCGCCGGCCCCATATACCAAAGGTGGCGGGTTCAAACCCGGCCTCCACCGAATTGCAAAACAGAAAAATAGCTGGTCGTTATGGCGGGTGCCTGTAGTCCCAGCTACTCGGGAGGCTGAGACAAGGGAATTGCCTTAGCCCAGGAGTTGGAGGTTACTGTGAGCTGTGTGACAAGGGCGGTAAAGTGAGACTCTGTCTCTACAAAAAAAAAACAAAAACGTGTTGGACACCAAACTGGTCGGGCAGCAAAAAACATTCCTGAGCTCCAAGTCAGGAATTCAATTCTAGCTTGGGAAGCTATCTGGGGTTTAGAAGTTCAGGGTCCCTCCTTGCCTACAGAACCCACTGCAGGTTTGGCAGCCTAGCCGGTGTTGCCGCTCTGTTCCGTCCCTAAGGTAGGCGCAGGGGCAGTGGGAGGAGGAAACGGGTGCCTGGAAGACACCCTAATGGAAGGATCCCTCGACTTGTAATAGGACCTCCGGAGGCCACAGGTGAAGAGCTGAACTTCCCAAAGGGAATGGCCCGTATTCTGTTGTGTCCTGTGGAATCTCTCAAAGGACAAGGGTGAATCCCACAAGGCTTATTCTCTTGGCCCCAGAGATTAATTGTAGCCACATCAGATTAATTAGTGTGTGTCTATTGATCACCTGATACATGGAAGACCCTGTGGTGGTCGGGATTGACTGTGGGGCAGTCAAAAAAGCAAGGCCCTTAAAAAGATAAAATTCATGTTCTTTTATTTGCTTTTCAGCAAAGTCATTTCTGAAGGCTCACTGCCTTTGGCTGTCTTATGGGAAGGAGGCAGAAGTCACCCTGGAGGGTGTTGGACAGTGTTATCCATAACTGGCTGCTACTGTCCCGTCACCAGGCCTGGGCACTGGGGACGCTAAGACTCGGTGTGAGAGGGGCTGGCTTGTGTCTCCTCGACCTGACTCTCCTTGGTGGCTTTTTGGGAGCAGAGCTGGTCGTGAAGGGAATGTGTGCTTCACCCCTCACCAGCCCAGGAAGGGGAGCACGTCCCAAACCTGCACCTTTTCCCAGAGCACCATCACGAGCCAAGGCAGGTTCCTACAGCCTCAGCATGGTGGGCTGCTCAGGAGTCAGAAAGGGGGGGCTTTTCACATTTCTAGCTGGAGATGATGAATTGAAAGGTTGGCTTTGCTCCTGGGAATGGTGCCCGGACACCCTCAAAATGACCTCCCAGGTATTTTGCCTCTCCTTCAGGTCTCAACACCTGTTGCCCTTGGGCCAGAGACTCTCTGCCCAAAATAGGCACAGCTGCTGTGGGTGCTGTCTCACCCCAGCTGGGCCATATTTGGAAATATCTGTCCCTCCATGCCCACCAAACCTTCCCATATGGAGCCCTGGGGCTCTAAGACCTGAGTTCTCTCTCCTTTTCCTGGTCTAGCTTTCTTATGGAATTTCTGCTTCTCCCATTACCTGTTCCTGGGCACATAGAAGGAAGTTGGTAAATGACAGAACAATGAACTTACGTATAAGAAACACCCAAAACTTCTAGGGCAAGCTTGGGGGACCTGAACTCTGGCCTGGGGGCTCCCTCCCTCATGGTCTCCTGTCCTCACAGGGCAGCACCTCAGCCCCGAGGGCCTCCTCTGGGATATCCGATCCTCTCTTCAGATTTGTGAGCTAGTGTGAATTTCAAACAGCCATGCTCACTCCCCAAGCCAAGGAAGTCAAGTTCACGGTCAGGCTCTGTGGGAAATTTGTAATGAACCACTTCTGGGCTGTTATTCTCTCTTTGTTACTGATATGTGAAGGCAAAAAGTCAGAACAGAAAGAATATGTTTTGCCCAAGGGCACAGCTTGTCGGACCACTTCACTTTTCCTGCTAGGAATTCAGTCCAATGGGTGCATTGAGCACTTGCTGTGTACAGAGCCCTGTGCTCACAGGCCAAGGGATCGACTTTCTTTTGATCTCTGACTGTAAAAGCAGGCCACCCTGTCACCATCCTCAATTACCCAGTGCTGCTACGGTTTTTGTTTTGTCTTGTTTGGTTTCTTCATCATTATTTGGAAACTCATATTTCCTTTACTGTCCCTGAGGTCTGAGGGTCTGTCTCTTTCATCTTCTTCTCCCTGGGTCACCGGGGAGAACTGCGGGTGTGACCCCTCTCCCTGTTCTTTGTCTCAGCTGCCCCTTCCCTCAGGAAGCTGGTGTCAGGGTTCTCCACAAAGGTGGAGTAGGGGTCTTCACATGCTCTCCTGAATCTCCTCAGAGCTCCCAAACAGGGCCGCATCCCATGTAATAGACCACGGCGAGGACCCACAAGTGCCCAAGCATTGAGGCTTTTGCTGCCATGGAAAGCATGAAAGATCTCAGATAAAAATAATCCATGCCTGGCTCCTCCTGTCCTGCCGTCAGGGTCTCGGAGCCTCCGGAATGTCTCAGCATTGCTGAGGGTAACCGGACCGCTGCCAGATCCAGCAAGCAGCCCCAGGGCCTCTCTGCCTCAGCTGTTTTTAGCAATAGGATTATTGGTAGGGGTGTAAATAGCCCTGCATGTTCTGGGTGGCTTGCTCACCCACATTCCTAGGCACACTTGTTTTACTAAAGCTCTCAGCTGTCGGGGTGATCCAGGCGTGGAGAAATGAAAGGCTACCCTCACCAGCAAGCGGAGGCCTGGAAGCTACAACCAATTTCCCCCCATAAGGACATGTTACTCCTCTTAGAAACTGTGTCCCTCACATGTCCTTAAGAAGGGGGCCATCTGCCAATCATAAATCAAGATCTCATCCATTCCAAATAAAGAATGAGTCTGCCCTGTCCTGCTAGCTGGCGGTCCTTTTATAGTTGACCAATCTTTTTTTTTAATCCTGCGCTTTGGCATGTATTTCTTGTATAATTAAAAAATTATTAAAAAATAATAAAATATTATTAATATTTTAGCCCACTGATAAAAGATTTAAGACTCAATAAAGAATTCAGAATGCCAGAAGCTTCTGGCAAGTATGAGGTTTACAGGGAGAAAGTAAATAAATTCTATGCCCAATACCTGCCAAGATAATAAAAGAAGCAAGGCTATTTAAGAAAGGGGAAATGAATTAGAAATGGGCCTTCATTTGGAGACGGTGGGATCCCACCTAAAAGTGAGCCAGAAAAGGAGATGGCCCTCACTTTTTTTTGCCACCCTGTTTTGGAGCCAGTGGACATCACCAATGAGCTCAAGGTCACCTAGGTGCCCACTGAATGATCACATGGCCCATCTGAGCAGAAACTGAGGATGGAATGGTCAAGGGGGTGCAAGAGGAGGGTTAGAGTGAAACACCGCAGGGAAACTAGCAGACATGGTCCTCAAAAAGAAAACCCAAAGTGCAGTTTGCGTGCGCTGAGCTCGGTGGCAGCACTCCTTTGCCCCACGCTCCCCTCCTTGAGGTATCTATCCTGTCGCTTGGCCAGCTGCTCAGGTAGACGCTAAGTGGTTGGTAGGTAGAGTCTCAGGCTCTAGAGAGAATCCCAGTTCTGCCACTTTGACTTTGAGCGAGACTCTGTTGCGTCTCTTCTTAATAAGGTCCACCTGGTCCTTGCTGAGGCTTTATACAGATAGTGTGAGACAGGGCACAAGGGAAGAGTCTAGTAAATAGCGGATGACATCCTCCTCCCTCCCAGCCAGACGGGACCTCTCTCCTGCCCAAGTGGCCTGGCAGCTCCTTATTTGGAATGAGATTCCTGCTTTCATTTTACTCCCTTCAGTAACACAACTTGTATTTTCTATAGTTGTGAACATCTTTTGCTTTGTGGAATAAAAGGACATTGGTAACATTGGACGTAATATTAACTCTTAGAAAATGAATTGTTCTCATTGATATCCTTCGCAAAATCAGAGCCTCACAGGGATAGTCATAGAGAGCTTCTGCAACCAAGTTCCACACCTTCTCCCTTGTGTGAAATAACTACATATCACACTTGTCCAATAAATGGATGTGTCTGGTCCCACTGTCTCAGAGAAGGTCCAATTAGGGGCCCAGTTCTGCATAAAAGGCCCCAGGAGCCCCCTTTTATTGATCCTTTAAGTCTTAAACTCTGTAACATAACTCCACTTCAAAGATAGCTTGCCCATTCTTCCTTTTTAATCTGTAAATGTTTTATCATGTATTTTTAGAAGATAAGAATTATATTAGGTAATATAATCACTCCATCATATTATACCTTAAAAATGAACGATAATCCCATATCACCATCAATATGCAGTCAATATTCAGATTTCACCAATCAGAAGATGCACATGTATCTCTATTTCTCAACAGCTTGTTCCTTCAAATCAAAATCCTCACAAAGTCCATACAGTGCAATTAATAAATAGCTCCAGTGAGTCTCTTTAAATCTGTAAGTCCCCTTTCTGTTTCATTTACATTTTTTCTTGCAACTTATTTATGTAAAAATCAAGATTACAGGGCAGTGCCTGTGGCTCAGTGAGTGGGGCGCCGGCCCTATATGCCAGGGGTGGCGGGTTCAAACCTAGCCCCGGCCAAAAACTGCAAAACAACAACAACAAAAAAATCAAGATTACTCGTTCAGTTGAGTTCCCCCTACATCACAGACTTTACTGTTTGCATCGCATGTCTCTGCCCTTGTATTTCCTACAGATTGCTAATACTTGCACCTCGAGGCTTAATCAGACCCAAAGCAGATGGTTGGGCAGGAATTCTTCATAGGCAATTGTATGTTTTTCTATCAGAAAGTGTACGAAGGCTGGCTGTCTCTCTTTTTGTGATGCTAGGAGCCATCATTCTTTAGGGGTTCTTACTTCATTTCAAAATAGTGATATTCCAGTTCTTTCGGTCCAGTGGAAATACCCTTTTACTTATTAGCTGGAATACTCCCGTTACAAGAAACTTCATTTGCTTTCTCTATCGCCCTCTTTCCATGGAAGGAAATTCTATAAACTCTGAGAGGATCTGAATGACTGTCGTTCTTTAGCCCTGGTGTCAAGACTGGGCATGGATCAGCCTTGTTCTCATTGCTGTGACTTCTTCTCAGCGACAGCCGTCACCAGCAACAGTATGTGTCAGTTTTTAGTTACAGTGCTGCCATTAAGTATTGAAAGCAAGTTGAAGACATACAAAATGAGTTTGCCTCACTAAGAGGCCAAGTCTGGCACCAATGGTGATTTCCTTTCAATGACAGTGACAAATCCCGGAAGGTGTGCAACTCGGTGCTGGGAGCTGGAGAGAACTCCCCTTGGTCTTTAACTCCCACCTGAATCAAACAGGGTCTTTCCCTGATCTTCTAGAATCAGACAAAGAAGGGAACTTGGTGACTATTTGTGGTCAGTTTAATTATGACGATAAACAGAGGATCCCAGATCAGAAGATGCGGACCAGCCGCGGGTCAGCCAGAGGGTTATTTTGACTTCCTGCCATATTCTCCCTGTGAAGGCATGGACAGGTTCGCCCCAGGTTGGGGGTGGGATTTTCTGTGTACTGCTTTGCCATGCTGCAGTTTAGATTGAGCTAAGACAACAAGCCTCGATGGTAGATTCAGACTGAGAGGACTGAGGGAGCAGGTATTATGTTATTGATTTATGCATTCCTAGTGGCACAGTGATTGTGTGGAGAAGCTGCCCAACAAATATCTTCTAGATTCAAGATCTATCAGGTCCTTTGCCTTATAACCCTGTTAGCTTGAAACAGGGTTCTCTTGAACCTAATCTTAGTTTTTCCCTCGTCTCATATTAAGAGATGACTCTTTTGAAACACTCTTCCTCCCACCCCTACCAAAGCAATAACCTAGGGGTATTTTTTTTCTTCTTTAATTTGACCTCAACTTTAAACCAAAGGCATTCTCTTTCTCCCCCACATATACACAACCAATTGGATTTACCAAGCCCCCTCTTTACCAAGATTTCAATAGTGGGCATGAAAGTCACCCAACAAGAAACCATTTCCATGAGGGGAAGGGGAAAATGAATACCATGAAACAGCCCCAAAGTGAAAACCAAGCAAAGTTTATTGCATGTGAGAGTCACATGGAAATTAAGTAGCACGGCCAGGAACCATGAAAATACACATTGTGCATATTTTCTGTCCTGTGCCAGAGGCCAGCTCACTCTTCGCTCTCATGGATCACCATCTGGAGAGAAAGTATGCACTTTGAGTCAAGTTGGGTGACAGAAACACATTGCCACCCCCCAGTTCTTCCATCAAGCATCAGGGAGTTGGTTGTGTCCTTCAGGAGGATGCAATGATTTTTGGACATTAAGAAAATGCATGACTCCATAAGTCAGTGGTTCCCAATCTTCCTAATGCCGCGGACCTTTCATACAGTTCCTGTGAGTCGCGACCCACAGGTTGAGAACCACTGGCATAAGTGAAGTCACTGCATAGACTGAGAAAGTGGCCCTGAGAAAGGACAGGCCCTATGTGCCAGACGGCACCCGACCCCTGTGTGCAGTGACTGGGTTCCCCATGCTCCTGCAGCAGCCTGTGTTTCTTTCCTATGACCTGCAGTCCTGGCTTCTGACAGGGCACTACTCAGCTAAGTGACATTCAGTAAACCCCTTCTCATCATGAGCCTGGGATCCAGCTCTAAAGGGAAGGGTTCTATAAAGTTCCTTTCAGCTAAAACTCTCCTCCAGGCCCTGGGGCCCTTCCCTCACCCTGCTCGAGGTGAAGTCGCGGGTCTTGGCACGCAGCTTATTGACTTGCGACTCTGCTATGTCCGCACGTTCCTCAGCCTCCTCCAGCTCATGCTGAGCTTTTCGGAATTTGGTGAGATGAGCGTTGGCTTGTTCATCCTAAAACCAAAGCACCCAGGTAGGTTAGAGGAGCGTGCACCTCCGTCCCAGCCCCGGCCAGGCTGCCCAGGGTCACACACTGATCCGACTTACAGCCTCCTCCGCCTGCCTCTTGTAGGACTTGACTTTCACTTGCAGCTTATCCACCAGGTCCTGTAGTCTCAGCACATTCTTCCTGTCCTCTTCACTCTAAAAATCAAAAATGAGAGTATTATGGGAGGGGGGAGGGCAGAGTCACACAAGGTCTGGCCAGTTGGTGAAGAGTCCAGGGTGGCGTTTGCAAGTGACAAAGAAAACGACCGTTGTGTCTTCTTTCCACTGACCTGGTATGTCAGCTCCTTGACCCGCCGCTCATATTTCCTCAAGCCCTTGACAGACTCTGCGTTCTTCTTCTGCTCCCCTTCCAGCTCAAACTCCAACTCTCGAATCTGGAGGAAGATGGTAGGGAAATTGGTCTGGGCTGAGGCTGGGCAATGTGGCTTGTGCCCGGGGTCCCAGCTGCATACCCGCGTCTCCAGTTTCTGGATCTGCTTCTTCCCGCCCTTCAGCGCCAGCTGCTCGGCCTCGTCCAGACGGTGCTGCAGGTCCTTCACCGTCTGCTCCAGGTTCTTCTTCATCCGCTCCAGGTGGGCGCTGGTGTCCTGCTCTTTCTTCAGCTCCTCGGCCATCATGGCGGCCTGTACAGCAAATCAGACCCACTAAGATGCTCACAAAGCTTGTGTGCCTTGGAGCTGTCAAAACCTGGGGTCCCTGGAGGGCCAGAGCCCATGCTGAAGAAAGAGGGAAGTAGGTGACACAGTGAGGGAGCACACCTTTCACCAAAGAGTAAGAAGAGCTACATCCAGTGTCTTAAACAGCCTAAAACATGGAACCTTCAAAGACCTGGTAGGAAATAGTTTCTTTTCTTTCTTAAGATGGCCTTCTGGGGGATTGCTTCCCCAAGGAAATTCTTTCTTTCATCATCACCAACATATAGTTTCAAAGGAATCTGAGCTGTAGAGAAGAGGGATTTGACGCCTGGCATCACAGATTTGGGGACAGTGAGGATCCAGGTGGTGTGTGGACCAGAGGGAGTTTAGAGGTACAGTTCTCCCATCAAGCAGCAGGGGGCACCACTGGGACACAGCTCGCAGGGAGAAGGCCGCCCAGACCCAGGAAGGTTAGGCGGAGGTGGGAGAACTCTGGCGCCTGTTGGCATCTGAAGGTCTCATTGTCATATTTGGAATGAGTCAGATTTGAAGGAAAGAAGAGCATGCTTGTTTTGTTCTTGATCAGAATGAACAGAATATAGTCTCCTTTTTCATCTGTCCCCCTTTCATATATGCAGAAGAGAACAGGTGAATTTGAGGGGAGGTGGGAGCAGTTTCGGGACAAAACGTACACCAGGTGTGTCTGGGAGAGACCCCAACTGCCTAATGTGAGCTATCTGGGGGAGGGGGATGGGAGGAAAATGGGGACTTGAAAGGACTGTCACCCTGGCAGTCAAGGACGGACGGTGACGCCTTACGTCGGTGATGGCCTTCTTCGCCTTCTCTTCTGCATTCCTGGCA
Source organism: Arctocebus calabarensis (assembly GCA_963573935.1). NCBI lineage: Eukaryota > Metazoa > Chordata > Mammalia > Primates > Lorisidae > Arctocebus > Arctocebus calabarensis. The sequence goes on from CAUYON010018918.1 coordinate 26,792, forward strand.
TCCCTGCTGGCGTCTTCCACCTCGCTCTGGAGCTGTGTGAGGTCTGTCTCCAGCTTCTTCTTGGTGTGGATGAGGCTGGTGTTCTAGGGCAAGAGCAGGGAAGTCACCTGGTGTGTCTGAGTCGAGACCCTCGCATTGCCTCCTCCCCGGCCCTCCCCTGGGTGTATACCCCACCTGGGTGTGCCCCCTCCCCTGCATGTGCCCCCTCCCCTGGGTGTGCCCCCTCACCTGGGTGTGCAGCAGCTGCACTCTCTCGTTGGAGTCCAGGAGCTCCTGCTCGGCCAGTTTGCGGGCTCTCTCCGTCTGCTCCAGAGTGGCCCGCAGCTCCTCCACCTCCGCCTGCAGCAGGTTGGCTCTGCGCTCCACGATCGCCAGCTGCTCCTTCAGGTCCTCCTGGCCCCGGAGAGCGTCATCCAGGTGGAGCTGGGTGTCCTAACCAGAGAAAAGAGGAAAATGGTTTTTGACATTGAGGCTGTAGGGCCATGGCCTTGTCCACCTCTCTGAGTATGAGGGCCAGGAGCGCTCCCTCCCCACCCAAGCTGCCTCAAACCTTCAGCTGTCCCTGCACGCCCCTGAGGTGTTTAAGAGTCTCTGCAGCCTGGCGGTTAGCGTGGCTCAGCTGGATCTCGATTTCGTTCAGGTCCCCCTCCATCTTCTTCTTGATCCGGACAGCCTCGTTCCTGCTCCGCACCTCGGTGTCCAGGGCGCTCTGCATGGTTTCTACCGTTCTCTGGTAGTTTCTCTTCAGCTGCTCGGTCTCTTCCTCTTTCTCAGCAATCTTCCTATCAATTTCTGATTTCACTTGTGTCAGTTCAAGCTGGATTCGGAGGATCTTGGCTTCTTCGTGCTCGAGAGCAGCCTTTAAGGAACAAAACACACAACAGTGCCACACTGCCCTCCGGTAAGAAAGCTGCAGTGGGAGAGTCCTAAATCTAACTTTAGAATACTCAGAACTACTTCAAAAAAAAAATCCCTGGGCAGCGCCTGTGGCTCAGTGGGTAGGGCACTGCCCCCATATACCAAGGGTGGCAGGTTCAAACCCAGCCCCGGACAAACTGCAACAAAAAAATAGCTGGGCGTTGTAGCAGGCGCCTGTAGGCTGAGCTATTCAGGAGGCTGAGGCAAGAGAATTGCTTAAGCCCAGGAGTTGGAGGTAGCTGTGAGCTGTGACTCCATGGCGCTCTACCGAGGGCGATAGCTTGAGACTCTGTCTCAAAAAAAAAAAAAATTCCCTAATTTATCTCAGTACAGAAATAAAATCTGTTTCATTGCTATTGGGTTTGGATTATACTGTTAAACAGTAACAGCATTGAAGTTATTATATATTTGGGAGGATAAAACATTTTATAGATGTTTTAAATCCATTTTAGATTTTGCAAAATTTCACTTTTAGACATATTTTAATGTAATGTTTTTCTCCAATAAGTTCAAGGTAATCTAGATACTATCCCGTTCAGCCTCACAGTCATGCTGTGTGATGGGAAAGGTCAAGGCATGAGGACTATGATTTGAACACGCAAATGGAGAAGGCCCACCAGCTCCCCACTGTGACTGCATCTGTTCTGCTCCTGTCACCCCAGCAGGGCTCACCTCTGCTTCCTCGAGAGCCAGCTGGACATCAGCCTTTTCCAGCTCGATCTGCTTTCTTGATTTCTCCAGTTCATGAATGGTTTTCCCGTTTTCAGCGATTTGTTCTGTGAGATCTGTTATCTCCTCTGCAATGAAATGTTCAACTGCATATAAATGCCTCTGCCTGGGTTTCCAGGAGTGAAAAGCACTAACTCAATGCTTTTAACTAGTTCATTGTAATTGTAAGGACTCCTGTTCCTAGAGATAAGATACTGTATTAAAAGAGACTCAAAAATAACCCCTCAGATAGTGAATACTCTGTGTACATTAACAGACATGCATGTGGGGGCCTGAATAAAGGAGTCACATATGAGTCAGCACCCTCTTGGGCAATAGAGCATGAGGGAGGAGGTTTCAGACTATTTCAGACTATTTCGAACAGCTTACGCTCTAAGTTCTTATTTTCCCGTTTCACGGTTTCAAGTTGATCTAAGGCTTCCTCGTAGGCATTTTTCAGTTTGAAGAGCTCAGTGCTCAGGGAGCGAGACTCCTTCAGGGATGCCTCCAGCTCTGCTTGGCTCTCCTCACACTTGGTCTTCCACTCGGCCAGCACCTGAAACACCAGGGTGGCAGGTGTCTCCGCTGTGAGCTCCCCTCCTCCAGGCTTCTAGTTAAATATTACTATTAAGTGTAGAGCCAGGCTGCCATCGCCTGCCTGGATCCTTGTGATTGATTATTGGACTAATCAAGACTTACTCAAGGTAATCAGTCAGTAACAATTGCCATCTCAAAAAAAGCAAATAGTGGGTGGCGCCTGTGACTCAGTGAGTAGGGGGCCCATATACCGAGGGTGGCAGGTTCAAACCCAGCCCCAGCCAAACTGCAACAACAACAACAACAAAAAATAGCTGGGCGTTGTGGCAGCTGCCTATAGTCCCAGCTACTCGGAAGGCTGAGGCAAGAGAATCGCCTAAGCCCAGGAGTTAGAGGCTGCTGTGAGCTGTGTGACACGGTGGCACTCTACCAAGGGTGATAGTGTGAGACTCTGTCTCTAAAAAAATAACAAACAAACAAACAAAAAAAAACAAATAGAACCTTTGAGAAGGAATTACCTGGGTATAAATGCCCTTTCTCTAATGCAGCCAGGTTTGGTGGCTCATACCTGTAATCTAAGCACTTGAGAGGACAAGATAGGTGGATTGCCTGAGCTCACAGGTTCAAGCTCAGCCTGAACCTGTCTCTAAAAATAGCCAGGCTTTGTGGCGGGTGCCTGCAGTCCCAGCTACTCAGGAGGCTAAGGTAAGAGAATCTCTTGAGCCCAAGATTTTCAGGTTGCTATGAGCTATGACACCACAGCCTCTACTGAGGGTGACAAAGTGAGACTTTGTCTTTAAAAATAATAGTAAAATAAAATAAAATGGCCCCGTACTTCTAAATATTTCATTAAAACATTGGTTTGAATCAACCTTATCTGCCACCCAGAATGGGGGCTTCCAGAATGGCTCCCAGCAGTACCCAAGTCAGAGTTTGACATGTCAGCCGCCTTCTCAGACCATCAGGATGGGGGAAGGGAAGATGTTTGGAGCTGAGCAGTGAAGTAGAATTCTCTCCACCAACAGTGTTTGAAGAGGTCCTCTACCTGCATCCCTTTCCCATTCTGTTTGACAGATGAGGGAGTCCAAGCAGGGGAGGGGGAGGAACTGGCCCAAGGTCACACTGCTGGTGGAGGCAGAGTCAGGCTGCGACCCAGCCTCCTCCTTCTGTGACTACTAGAAACCTCCCACATCATGGCATTCAGCCAGCACGGAGCTGACCCCACACCTTGTCAAAGTTCCTCTGCTTCTTGTCCAGAGCAGCAGCCAGGGAGTTGGCTCTTTCCACATCGACCATCAGGTCCTCCACCTCTCCCTGCAGCCTCTGCTTGGTCTTCTCCAAAGAAGCACATTTAGCATTCACCGCCTCAGCCTGCTCCTCAGAATCTTGAAGGCGCTGAGCAAGTTTTTTCCTTAACGAATATGAAAGAGAAACAGATGCTATTTATGTTTCAATCTGCTTGAACATCACTACTCATCACATCAGAATCGTTACTAATCTATGCGATTCAAATGCCTGCGTGCTTTCACAGCCCAGGAGAATTTCCCATCTGCTTCAAATCCAGGACCAATGATTTGTCTTCTCCCTAACCAAGATCAAAGTTGTTTGTCTTAATGAAATGTGCTAACGCCAGGTGAAGACACATGAGATGGGAAAACATCTAGTAACAAAGACAAATCCATCAAATTCATTCCCAAGTGGTTCTAAAGCTAGCGCCCTCAACCCTGTGACTGTGCAAGGGCTCTACTTCTTCTAAAGGCAAACAATCGCGCACTTGGCCTCCTCCAGCTCCTCTGTGCGCTGGATGGCGTCTGTCTCGTATTTGGTCCTCCACTGGGCAACCTCGCTGTTGGCCTTGGACAGCGCCCTCTGCAGTTCAGCCTTGGATTCCTGCTCCTCCTCATACTGTTCCCGCAGCAGGTCACAGTCATGGCGGGAGGACTGCAGGGCGTGCGCCAGGGCGTTCTTGGCCTGCAGAAGTCAAGAAAGAAGACCCCCCACCCCCAGTGCATTTAGTGCCACTTGCATGATACAAGCCAGATGTGCTCCTGCCATCACCCCTACTGCAGGCAGTGTCTGAAAATGAGATGGAGGAAACCTCCTTTGGGTGCTACACCTTGTTCTCTTCCTCCAGCTGCCTCTTGAGCTCTTCTATTTGTTGGGTAAATGCTTGCTTGCTCCTGGAGAGTTGGGACACTGTGCTTTCCTTTTCTTCCAGCTGACGACTCAGCTCACCTGTGAACCGAGGGAAACACTGTCATCGTCCACCAAGTTCCTCTTACACTATTAGTGTGATGCTACTTACTGGTGCAAGGCCCTGTGCTAAGATCGGAGAAGAGAGCAAACTACATGATGGGGGCCCAAGGCGAGGGAGAAGGGATGTGTCTGTTGCTGTAAACTACTGGAAACCGAGTGACTCCTGTCAACAGAACCCACTGAGAACAACTGTGAATGTAAACATTGCAGGGTTTACAATGATTCCCACCAGGCTGCCCCAGTGGCAGGTGTTTCCAGCTGTTGTTGATTTGTTATCAGCAAATACTTAGAGCAGTGGTTCTCAACCTTCCTAATGCCACGACCCTTTAATACAGTTCCTCATATTGTGGTGACCACCAACCATAAAATTATTTTCATTGCTACTTCATAACTGTAATTTTGCTACTGTTATGAATTGTAATGTAAATATCTGATATGTAGGATGGATTTTCATTATTACAAAGGGGTCCCACAGGTTGAGAACCACTGACTTAGGGGATTACTTAGGACTTCATATCTCTCGTAATTTGAATTTGAGTGAATATGGTGTTTAGATGCTTAGAGAAAAAATGGGGGAGGAAGGCGGCTTTATGACCACAGAGGTGAATCCCCAAGATTGTTGTGGAAGTGGCAGCTAAACTGCTCTCCTTCACTGTCTTGGCTGTAGTTGCTGGCAAAGGATTGATTCACCTGTGATGACGGACCAGCACTGGATGGAGCCATATTTTCTAGGTGCAATCTCTACATACTGCATCCTTACATTTTTATTATATTGGCCATGTGTTTCTCTTTATTCTCCTAAAACACTTGAATGCAAACAATAAATCTGAATGAATGTGCAGAAATAAGCAGCAAGACCATGGGACTTAGTTTCTAGTCTTAGTTCTGCCAATCAGATTCTATCTGATGTATTAATTTTGAATGAAGTTTGAAGTGGGTGATTTTTGGTCCCTTCTCACTCTGGTCTGGTTTTGTCTCGCTTATTCTTTTTGATCTCAGTGTTGTCTCACTTCAGGATATTTTGAATGGCCCTTTCTGTGGATTATTTCCATCACTTCCCTCTTGAAAAATATGCTTCCCTAGAAATTCTCCCCAAAATGCACACTGCCCCTTAGCTTTGCCCGCTGCTCGCTGTGTATGTCCATGAGTTTTCTGCCCTTCTGGTTTCCAGCCCACAGCTCACCAGCCTCAGACTGGAGACGAGACTTCTGTGTGGTCAGCTCACTCAAGCCCCTCTGAAGTTCCTCATTCTTGCCCCTGGCCTCACTTAACTGATCCTCCAGGGTTCGGCATATTTTTTCCAGATTTGCCTAAAGGATTGAGATGGGGTTGGGGATGTGGAGGAAAGTCAGTCTTTGAGGCAGAGTCTCCCCTCTGGAAAGCCTGGGTCCCACCCACCCTGGCACCTTGGACTTGGACACGCTCTCCATGCTGCTGGCCAGGTCATCAATCTCCAGCTTGAACTCGCTCTTCTCCTTCTCCAGCTTCTGTTTGACCCTCTGCAGGTTGTCGATCTGCTCCCCGAGCTCAGCCACACTGTCCGCGTGCTTCTTCCTCAGGGTGGCCGCCGTGGCCTCGTGCTGCAGGGTGGCCTCCTCCAGGTC